>PVKC010021313.1:0-18209 GCA_004027635.1 Crocidura indochinensis | reverse complement strand
TTTTACTCTAAACAGGAAGGCATGCCAGGGGCAAAGAAGAGGTAGCTAGCTCTAGCTTTGGAATATAAAACAATCCATTCACAATTACACTTTTGCAAAGCTAGAAAGTTGATATGAAAGCTGCAGATGCTTGCCTCATTTCCATGTGGCCTAAGGCTATGTTCCTTTTTCTGGCCCAATCCCCAAAGTAAAAGATCAGGTCTAAGAGCCAAACAGCAGTGTAAGAGGAATCAGCCATAGCTGCCACCAACATAGGTTACAAATGAAATCTTCACATGAACTACGTGCTTTTATCTGTAGGTAGTTGTATAAATACGAGTTTCTGATACAGGTGTCAAGAAGTTAAATTATTACATGTTATTTTGGTAAAAATAAATAAAAACCATGAAAATATACAATTTTGTCTATAAATACTATAATTTAGTCAGCAATCATGCATGGACTCTACATAGCTTAGCATTGTTTAGATGTTAAAATTCAAGGATGAATAAAACATGACTATGGACAGAGACAGACAATACAAGAGACAGACAATACAAGAGTTAAGGCACTCAACTTGCCTAAGTCAACCCTTGTTTGATCCGTAGCATTATACATAGATCCCAAAAGACTGTCAAGTGTCACTGAGCACAGAATTAGGGACAGCCCCTGTGCAATGCTGAGTGTGACCCAAAATTAAAAAAAAGCTTTGAATTTTTAAAAATGATAATGTGTTCAATGGCATATACTGGAAATAGAAACAACAAAAACTGAACATCACTGGAAATAAAAAATAACTTGCTCACAAAATAAAACACAAGTGAATGTTTTATAAATTACATTCATGAAGCATTTTAAAACAAAGTAAAACAAATGTGATTCATTTTTATCAAAAATGAATTATGTTTCTCTCCCATATGCTTCTTCCTTTGTTCTCTAATTTGATCTTATAACCACACCCAGTATTGATCAGAGGTTACTTCCAGGCCCCCAAGTGATCAAGGGTCACTTACAGCAGTATTTAGGGAACCATGGGGTACAGGAATTAATCCTGGGCATCCTATATGCAAAACATATACTGTGGATCACATTCCTAGCCTTCCTTTTATTTTAAAACTACTCTGGCTTAAAATAGTTATTCCTAAGCTTTTTCCATTCTGGAGAATTTCATGCTCCCTCTAGAATATATCTCTCTTTCCCTTTTCCCATTACTCTGCATTTTTTCAATAAAAACTACATTGTTTCACTAACAAAATAAATAAATAATAATAATAAAATAGCAATTCCCAGAATCACAAACTCAAGAATATTTTTTCTTTTTAATTTTACATGGTGAGGGTCAACACAGCTTTCACCACATTGCAAATGTTTTGTTTGCCATGGAAGCATGGAAGAGGAACCCCAGAGTGTTAGTGAGATTATATGGTACTGGGAATCAAACTTGGGGCTCTGTGGGGCCGGAGAGATAGTACAGAGTGTAACACACATTCCTAGCACATGATTAATTTAGTATCCCAGAGGTGATCCCTGAGCACAGAGCCATGAGTAAGACTTGAACACAATCAGATGTGGTCTAAAAACAAGAAACAAAGACAAAAAAAAGCTTGGAATCCTATGAATGCCAGGCATGTACTCCAGTCCTTAAAAAAAAAAAAAAAAAAAAAACTGCTTCCACTAGTTTCACCTCATTAAAGACATTTGATCACAAAATAAATGTTAGCACACTCAAAGGTAAATCACCAATATATCAACAATAAATTCCTTCAGATTTGATTTGAAGTATGAATTATGAAACAAGAATATTAAATGAAAGATGACAAGAGAGAAAACCCTGATGCGCCCAAAATATATTGGAGATTAGAAGTTGGCAAAAGAAAATTCTTCCCTTATTTCACAATTTTCACGAGGGCCAGCCTAATTTGTCTCTAACAATTTAGCAACAAAAAACCTCCAGAGTATCTTGGTCTAGCCTAGAGCAGATGAGGTAAAGAAAGACACAATCAAAACTCCTAAAATGAGGTAATAGAGATAACTGGGAAGTAATGTAGAAGAGCGATCATGGGAGAATTTTGCTAAGAAAAGACTTTCTTTTGCTGAGAAAAGACTTGTGAGAAAATTACTTTCCTAAGTGAAGATTGAAAAGCAAAAAGGCTCTAGAGGCCAAGAGACAGCTCATGCCAGCATCAGACTTCTGAGTGCACATCTGGGTAGTGGCCATTAAAAAATGAAATACAGAGTGGACAAATTTCAGGGGGAAAAAAGAACAAAGCCCAATCTTGGGCTCCCTGCACAAGCCTGAGGAGATAGATGTCAGCGATGACTCAGATGTCATGAGACATCAGACAGGCCAGCAGCAGGACTTAGAGTGGCACAGAGGAAGACAGAAGAGGAAATGATGCATGAGATAGCTAGCATTATAAATAGTCACATATCTGTGGTTTTTCCAGCAAAAAAAAAATGCATGGGCAAGACATTCAGCATTCTACACTTGAGTTACAATTTTACTGGGAGAATAACAGCATGTTAAAAAAACAAACTGGTTTGTAAGAGTTCAAGAATGAAAACAGAAGGAAAGAAAATAGAGGGAAAATCAAGCTCAAACAATGCTAACTCTGGCATGACAATATACCATTATGATCTTATTTCCTTTTCAATATACTTCTCCAAATGTTCTTAAAAGAAAATTCCATCTTGTTGGGATTTTTTGCTACTTCAGAACTAAATACATTAAAACGCTGTTTGTCTTTTGGGTGCTTGGGGTCTTTTTGGTGGGGTGGTCATATTTAGCAGTTCTCAGGGATTACTACTGGCTCTACACTCAGGAATTACTACTCCAGGCAATGCTCAGGGGCTGTGATGCAGGAGGTCAAATGCAGATGGATCATATGCAAGGCTAGGTCTTAGTTACTATACTGCTATCACTCCAGCCAGATCCATGTTGCTTCTTTAGTTTCATGGATAACACTAAGAAGTTGGCAAAAGAAGATTCTTCCCTTATTTCACAATTTTCACAAGGGCCAGCCAAATTTGTCTCTAACAATTTAGCAGCAAAAAGCCTCCAGAGTATCTTGGTATCCAAGTATTTTGGAGCTTTGAGTAACTTGAAAAATTCCAGGCCACCATTAATCCGTGCTAGAAGGTAAGGTGAATCACAGTGGTTTGTCCTCTAATGATTCTATGATATATCAAAAAGAAATAGACTAGCCAGTGAGGTGGCACTAGAGGTAAGGTACGTACTTCCTTGCAAGCTCTAGCCAAGGAATGACCACGGTTCGATCCCCCAACGTCCCATATGGTCCCCCCCAAGTCATGGGCAATTTCTGAGTGCTTAGCCAGGAGTAACCCCTGAGCATCAAATGGGTGTGGCCCGGAAAAAAAATAGACTAATCACACTTAAAAATTAATCATAATTAATTTGAAATTTGAGCCCAAAATTAAGCCACCTAAATAAAACTTCCAATAACTAGAAAAGGGTCTTCCAAAGTAAATTGGATAGATCTAAGATACAAGGAAGCTGAAAACTAAAATGGTCATTACTCTTTTTTTAATGAAAAAACTAACATTGTATTTTATTATTTTCTAAACCACCATGAGATATGCAGATACAAAGCTCTTCATTAAGTTTTTGTCATACAATATTCCAACAACTATCCCTTCACTAGTGCACATTTCTCACCATCAATATCCCATTTCCCTCCTGTGCCAGCTTCCAGTCTGCCTCTTTGGTAGATACTTTTTTCTCACTCTTTTTTTCCTTTTTTAGACATTGTGGTTTGCAATACTGTCATTAACATGGTATCATACATATCACTTTAACTCCTATCAGCACCCAGTTATTGTCCAGAGGGATTATTTCTAAGTATCATTGTCACAGCAGTTCCTTCTCTACCCTAACTGCACTATCCCCTGTAGATAGCTTCCTATCATGGAACAGTTTTGATGACCCTACTTTCTATTGTCTTACTATTCTTTTTTTTTTTTTTTTTGGTTTTTCGGGTCACACCCGGCAGTGCTCAGGGGTTACTCCTGGCTCCATGCTCAGAAATTGCTCCTGGCAGGCACAGGGGACCATATGGGACACCGGGATTCGAACCGATGACCTTTTGCATGAAAGGAAAACGCCTTACCTCCATGCTATCTCCCGGGCCCCTATTCTTTTTTTTTTTTAATAACATCTGGTTATGCTCAGTGGTTACTCCTAGCTCAGATGCAGGAATTAATGGTGCTTGGGGCATCGTACTAGATGGCAGGAATCAAATCTGTCTTGGCCGCATACAAAGGAAGCACCCTACCCAATGTACTATCACTTTAGTCCTATTGTCTTGCTATAATTCTTAACTCAACTAGCCATGATCAGTATAAACAGTGAATTACATCAATCAAATAGTTATTAATAGCAGAAATCAAAGTAAATGAGAGAGAGAGAGAACAAACTCTAAAAAACAGATTACTAGGGTTTGGATCAAACTCAAATATTTTCCTAGCATGACAACACAAATGAATTTTTAAGCTCTGTGCCTTAGTTTCCCCAATTGTAAAATGATCATAAATGTACTTATACCATTGCATTATAAAATATACAAGGATCAATTCATATCTATTTGGAAAACACTAAAAGGCACATAAGAGAGTAGGAGGCAAATACAGGGCTTTTACTCCGGTAAAGGCTAGACATTATACATTTTTTTCATCAAAATTGAGATGATGCACAATCCTAGATTTCTCAAAAACTGTGTTAATACAGCCAAAAATTGGTCCTAGATATGCTGAATATTATTTAATAAATTTATTTATTCAAAATACAGAACTGCTTTTTCTTTCCCACTTCCTCTTAAATCTCCCTCTGACCTACATGCTGATTAATATAGTGGATACTAAAGTTCTGCAAAAATTAGTGTCCCAAGAGTGAGCAGTCAACAAGGACCCCCGCCCTCCCCTCAGAAGCCCCTCTCCCCACACACGCAAATGTGGACTGTTCTTCCTTGCTCAAGTCCTCTAAGAACACAAGGAAACTCTTTACTCAACAACAATCCAGTATGTTGTCAATGACTTTCAAAATCAAAAGCAAGTTGACTCACTATAAAAGAAAAGGCTGCAGAAAGGGAAATCAAATCAATGTGCATTTTACAAAAGGCTGTAATAAGGAATCGTCCATAGTGCAAAATGCCTTTCATAACCCAGCCCTGAATATTGCCAGCTTGGATAAAAAAATATTTTCCCAGCCTGGTGCCCATTTGTGCCTTCTGTCAGCACAAACTGAAAGTTAAATCCCTTTAGGGCCAACCCCCACAACAGTCTTGCTTAGTCACACTGTCATTTGCTATTGCTCTCTGCAGGCCAGACTGCTCATCTCCTGAGCTTGTGGATTCTCAACCTTTCCCACAAGGTTCTCTGAGCATTTCCACACAATAAACAGAGAGATTTGGAAAGACCCAAATCCATTCAGTAAAAGTAGATTTTATCCTACCTCCTCATAATCATATGCCAACCCAAAGTTTCCCTTTTCGGTAAGATGACAAGTGTAGGAAACTTGTCCAGAATTCCCTTTGGCTCCTGTAGCTTCTCTCAAACTCAACCTCTTTTCTGGGACACTGAAAGGCAACAATTTAGAAATTCCAGAAAAACATGGGCCAAGCATTTCCAGAGCCCTCAGATTTGTAACCAGAGAAGTATTTATACAGATGTACTGCTCTGTCCAAATAACATTTCTTTTAGAAATCAGGAGTTAAGTGTCAACTTTCACTAACTTATTTCCATAAAAAGACACTATTTAATAGCACGTTTTCTCATTTTAAGAGGAAAAATGGTTAGAGGAAATATTCTACTCAACTTCTAGGAGCCACGTTTAGGGCTTGAACTCATGGGTTTCAGAATCACTGCAAATGATAGAAACTACAAATCAAGAAAACTTGTTAAGGTGGGGACACCTATTGACAGAGCTTATAGTTGAAACATCAGCCTTATTAAAGTTAAATTGTTTTGTCTATCTGACTCAAACAAGCCATACTTCTTAACACATGTACCACAAGGATTCACTAGGATTCTTTGAATTTTTTGTTATAGTTAAAGTAACATGTTTACTGTTCTATTAAGGTTTATAGTTGTGATGCACAGTTACCCATACCATACATCACCACCCCACAGTGCCCAAGATCCTCTACCAATTTCTTAGTTTTCTTCTGGTCTACCCTGTCTTTCCCCAAAGCAGTCCACACATTGCCTTCACCCACTGTTTGCTAATCTGAGTTTTGTAATTAAAAGCAACGATCAGGATTCTTGAATCCATGTTTGAATCCCACAAAAGTAGGCATTTTTTTCATTCGTTCTTCTGAGAATGGGAAGGAGACAGACAAGACCTAGAAAGATTTTAGCACAGAAGATAGTCAGGATTTTATACTTCATACCAAAGCCTGTTCTTTCTTCTCACGTCTTTACTATATTGAACATTTCCTTATCGTCTCATCATTTTATCCTATAGTTTTTCAAAAGCTTATTGAATGTCATACTCTCAGTGGGGCAATAGAAAAAAAGTTTCAGAAGGCAAAGTTCAACAGGAAACTTTCATCAGGACTTTTGTTGCAGTTATTTGCATGTGTATGAGCCTGTATAGTTTTTATGGTTCACCTCATACATTTAAACCTCATACAAACACTGGGACAAAGGCAGATTTAGTAACCTGCTTACAATATATATGATAGTTCCAAGAAATAATAGCTTTTTTTTTTGTTTTGGGGCCACACCATGCATACTCCTGGCTTGTGCTCAGAAGTTACTCCTGGCAGGCTCAGGGATATGGGAAGTTGGGAATTGAACCTCAGTTGCCCTTGTGCAAGGCAAACACCCTACCCACTGTGCTATTGCTCTGGCCTACATAATTTATTCATATCCATTTTTCTTTTTAGTTTTGAGGCCACACCTTGTGATGATCAAGGGTTACTCCTATCTCTGCACTCAGGATTCACTCCTGGTGATGCTCATGAAATTATGTTGCCTCATCCAAGGCAAATAAGTACTCTGCCTACTATACTCTCTTTCCAGCCCTAAAAGCATATTTTGGCTCCAGTCTGAGCTCCCATTTTACCAATTACCACTCCATGACGCTGGTTTCAGTTAAGCATACGCAACAGTCATGGTTAGAAAGGTATTCTGAAAATGAAACAGGTCACACTGAACACTGGTAAAAATTACAAATATTCAAAATTAAATTGAAGCATCCAGCTGTCCTTCTCGCCATCTTTTCTCTCTCAAGCATCCTGTTCTCTAGCCAAATCTAATCCCTTATAGAGTTCACTCACAACTGAAATTCTCTCTTCTCAGAATTCATTTACCTTTATCCCCAATGGGAAATTCCATTCAACCACTCCAACAAGATGAAACTTGATTCTTAAGTGAAAGCAACATACCCCATCTCTGTAAATACCTATAACAGGGCTTGTGACTTTTGTTTTAAACCATTATTATAGCAGTTGGGACGTCCTGTCCTAGATTACAGGAATGTATCACAATTCATCATCCTTAGATGAAATTCGAAAGTATACCTAGCACAAGACAGAATACAAAGTACCAGTCCAAACTGCAAGGTGTTACCATGGCATAGTTTTGTTTTGTCTTGTTTTGAAAGCTATCTCATCATTGACAACTGTTATACTGGGAAGTGAAAACAAATGTAACTGCTTTCAATGACAAGGTTTCCACCCTTGAAAATTCCATAGTTCATTAGAGACACCACACCTAACTAGTATCTAATTAAAAAAATTGATATGTTAATCTCTCTCCTTATGAGTTTCAAAGTCACAGATTAGGTTGAAGTAGAGCATAAGGAAATATTTACCATCTGGAATGCATGTAACCATTCATTCTCTCGTCTAGAATGCACTGAACAAATAGAAGCAAGGGATCTGGTCACACATTTCCAGAGGAATAAACAATTACTACCACTAATGCTCACTCCCTCACCCTGAACGGCTGTAGTCACATGTTGAGCTGGGAAAAAGCTTGCAAAACTCTAATGTGAATGATAACAAGGAGGAACCTGTTCAAACCAACAGTTAAGAGTAATAGTTCTTTTAGAAAGAGATGGCTGCTTCCTCCATGATAAAGAAATGGACAGATGATGTTTCTGTTTTGGACAATCACCAGACTATCTCAAGATGAGAGAGATTCGAGAATGATTATCCACTTCAACATTTTTAGCACTGAAATGTCATTTAGGCATAGTTTCAGAAGTGTGAAAGAAATGTATACTTATAGATATTGTTCTATTTTCTAAATTATCACTTAAAAACATAGCTTTTACTAATTGTTACAGAAATCTGCTACAACAGCATTCCTATTAAATATATACATGTATACATATATATACATATATATATATATATAATTTTTTAACCCTCCCTCACTCAGGCATCCTGGACTTCAAGTTGTCATTCTGAATTCTAAAACTATAAAGGTTGTACTTTCTTTTTATTTTTTGGGGGGGTGGGTACACAATGAAGTTTGAACCACACCTGGCAGTGCTCAAGACCCTGCAGTACAGTGTCAGCCATCAACTAAGGGTACAGCATGCAAAGTAAATGCCTGTACTGTCCCTGTGATGATGAATCCTTTAGACCAGCTTGTTATTTCATCTTAACAAAAACAGCTACTTTCTGTTCCAAATAATAGCATATTTACATTAAAATTATATGATAATAAGGAAATAAAGCAATTGTTTTGGCTAAACAGTTCAATTTTTAACATTTTATTCATTGCAATATTGACAATTCCTTGTCCATGTAATCACATGTGTTCATATGCGTGTAAAATGACTAGTTTAGGAACAAGAACTAAAAATTAAAGAAGTTACTTGTTCATAAATTACTAATAAAGTTATATATGTATTTGTAGTTCTGAGAGTAAATGGAAAAGTTCACTGCTACACTAACTACATGTGTATCAGCCATACATGTCCATCATGTATATCAGGTATATTTAATATAGAACTATTAAAACAGAAAACAAGTTCTATCTTATGTGGCCAAACCTAAAGCAGCAGATTTTCACCCTAGTCTCAATTCATCTCCAATAGATGTAATATGTAAAATCTTCAAATATAGCATGAAGGTAAGGCATTTGCCTTGCATGCAGAAAGACCATAGTTCAAATCCCAGCATCCCATATGGTCCTCCAAGCCTGCCAGGAGCGATTTTTGAATTTAGAGCCCGGAGTAACCCCTGAGCACTGCCAAGTGTGACCGAAAAGAAAAATCTTCAAATGTAAAATGATTAATGTTACAAATATAATAAAACAAGATGAAAACTACAATAAATAGCAGGTATTTACATTACTCACAAGTATGTTTTAGAATATGCAAAGGTTTACTCTTAACTAATGATAATCTATTTACTTTGTGGAAAATAGAAGGAGTGGGGTCTTCCAAGTGGTGCTTAGGAAGTTTAGGTCAGGCAAGTCCCATCAATTCTCAACCAACTAGGCAAATTGATTCAGTGAAAAAGTCCGAGTATATACTGTTAGTCTGATCCTGCATTGTGAGTAGTAAGATTATCAGTATAATCACAGAAGTGCTCAGGGACCATGGTATGCAGGGGACACAACCAGGTTCATCCATATGCAAGGCATGTTTCCTAACCCCTGGACTATCTCTCCATTCCTGTCCTTATTTACTTTCTAGCCAAGATGTAACACCAAAATAAAATAGTAACTATAAATGTTCTCTTTAAAAATATACATGTACAGAAAAAGATACATATCAATAATATATCATTATGCAGATTTATGGCACTTAATATTCCTTTCCAAGAGAAATATATTCATATTATGATTTCACAAGCATAAGAACATGTCACAACTTAGGAGATTCATGGATATTTCATAGATGAAATAAATCTTCAATGCTTTTACAATAGCTCAATGTTTTCTTAAGATCACTAAAATTGTAAATTCACTTCAATGAGTTATCATCACTTATTCAAGATAGTCTCCTGTAGAATGATTGAGAAAAGATACTAGTGATAAGCAAAAACACAGCGCAGCAACTGCTTTACAACTCATTTATAATTTGGGATAAATTTTGCTGTTCTTTGATGAATGTTCCAACTTAATAGCCCATTCAATCATTAACTCAGTTCACTATTAAAAATGAGATGAGAGAAGAATAAGGATCAGAGAGAATAGCAAAAAAAAAGAAAAAAAATCAGCTGCAGCTCATCCCACTAACACTTTCTCTGCCCTAGTCCTTGGTAATGAACTGCACAAACTTTGACCTTAGCTTGAGGTCGCCTGAGAAGGCAACAGAACCCCACTTTAAATAGACATGAACTGGAGGAGGGGGAGATAATGAAGTAATATGAATATTGTTTAAGCCAACTCTATGGAAAAACATCTCAGTCTACAATGAATAGTTTTCTACTTTTTAAGTCCACACCTGCTTGGTGCTCAGGAGCAACTCCTAGCACCTTGCTCAGAACCTTCTTCTAGCAGTGCATGAGATCCAGTCTGCCCCTCCTGCCTGCAAAGAATGTGCACTAACCCTTCAAACTATTTCCTTGGTTCTCAATCTAAGTGACTCTTTTGCACTTTAGCATTTTGCTGAGTAGACTAATTTTTCTTAATAAAATCCCCACTTCCAACACTTGCTTCAAGATGCTTAGATTAGGATTTTAACTAGAAATTGCAAGAACATTTACCTCCCAGCTTTAAAACTTTAACTTTTGTGTTAAAAGTTTTAGCGTTAACTTTTATAAAATTAATTTTTTTAATTTACATTTTATTAGTGAGTATTTTTTTAAAGATATACTTAAGGGCCCACGCCGTGGCACAGCGATAGGGAATTTGCCTTGCACGTGGCTGACCTAGGACAGACCACTGTTTGATCCCCTGGAGTTCCATATGGTTCCCCCAAGCCAGGGGCAATTTCTGAGCACACAGCCAGGAGTAACCTCTGAGTGTCACCAGGTATGGCCCAAAAACCAAAATAAATAAAAATAAATAAACATAAGATATACATAAATAGACATTTCTTGGTCACCTATGAAGAAAACATATGTAAGGGAATATAAATTGCACAACATTAAGAACCAGAGTAATAGTACAGGACTAGGCCACTTGCCAAGCATACAGTAATCTGAGTTTAGTCCCTAACAATTTATATGGCCTCCTCAGCAGGGCTAGGAGTAATTCCTGAGCAGAGACCCAATAATAAGCATCACCAGTATGGATTAAAAACCAAAAACTTAAAAAAAAAAAAAAGAAAGAAAAAGTTAAAGGATGAAGTGCTAAGGATCAAAAACAAGCAAAAATCTGGGTCCGAGCGGTGGTGCAAGAGATAAGGCATCTGCCTTGCCCACGCTAACCTACGACTGACTATGACTGATGGAGGTTTGATTTCCCCCCCCCCGATGCCCCCCACTTCGAGTCCCATATGGTCCCCCAAGCCAGGAGCGATTTTTGAGCCCATAGTCAGAAGTAACCTCTATTTACTTTTGCTTTTTTGGGCCACACCCAGTGACACTCAGGGGTTACTCCTGTCTATGGACTCAGAAATCGCTCCTGACTTGGAGGAACATATGAGATGCCCCCAAGGGTGACTGCTGGTGAGCATCACAAGCAAGAAGTAAGCGCTGTGAGCCAGAGTGATATTGTAGCAGTAGGAACCTTGCCTAGCATGCAGTCAATCTGGATTTGATCCCAAGCATCTCAAGCCCCACCAGGAGTAATTACCAAGTGCAGAATCAGGAGTAACCCCTGAGCATTGCTGTGTTTGGTACAAAAACAAAAACAAAAACGTTGAGCATTCATCAAATGGGGAGCACAACACCAAAGTGGAAGAGAATTCATGTTTAAGATATTATTTAATTTAAAAGAAAGTATATCAAGGAATTATTTTAAAAAAAAAAAAAAGCACAAAATGTCTGGAGACAGGAAAGCTGGCAGACAACACTCTACAAACTCCAGTTGAAGAGGAGCCTGGGGATGGCCTCTTGGGAGAGCAACGATGCTCCAAATGGAAACAGATTCTATTTCTGCTAAGATGTGTGCAATTTGTGGCAGTGGGCATTTAGAAGAATTTGCCATACAGGGACACGGTCGCTTGAAAAGCAAGTATTTTGAAACAGATCTAAGTTTAAGACTAGAATTGGCAATCCCTAACCTTCTGACAAGTTTCATTTTTGCTCAAAATGAGGAAATGCCACTAAGAGTTGCAGTGAGTTGATCTCTTAGAAAATAGCTTAAAGGGACACCTTACATATTTGGAAAACCAGGAGCAAGGAATCCAAACATAGGCAGAAGAAAAGAAATAATAAAAAACAGAACAGAAATAATCAACATAAAAACAAAGAAAATAATACAAAGAATTAATGGAACCAGGAGCTGGTTTCTTGAAAGAATAAACAAGATAGACAAATCACTGGCAAGACTCACAAGGAAAAAAGACAAAACACCCAAATAAATCAGAGCACAAATGAAAGGAGAGAAATTACAACAGAACCTCGAGAAATCCAAGATATCATGAGGGCTTACGATGAACAACTGTACTCAGTTAAATTAGAGAATTCAGAAGAAATGGACAGAACTTGAAATCATCTGCCAAATCTAATAAGGAGGAACTAGAAAGCCTAAACAGGCCAATCACATCTAAGGAAATTGAAACAGTAATTAAGAAACTCCCCAAGAATAAAAGTCCAGGACCAGATAATTTTACAGGTAAATTCTATCAAATATTCAGAGAATCATTACTACCAATGATCCCCAGACTCTTCCAATAAGTCTAAAATTAAGAAAGATGCCACCAAGAAAAAAACTACAGACCAATCTCACTGATAAACATGGATGCAAAAATACTTAACAAAATCTCAGCAAATCAAAACCAACAACACATCAAAAAGTTTATACATTATTACCAAGTGGGTTTGATTCCATGCATGCAAAGATGGTTCAATATACACAAATAAATCAACATCATACACCACATCTACAAAAAGAAAGATAAAAACACATGAGTATATCAATCAATGCAGAGAAGGCATTTGACAAAGTTCAACATCCATTCATGATAAAAAAAAAATCTAAGTAAAATAGGTTTATAAGGAATCTTCCTCAAGATAGTTACAGATATCTATAAGAAGACTACAGCCACATTTTCCTTAATGGAGAAAAACTGAAATCATTTCAACTAAGATCAGGCACTAGGCAAGGCTATTCACTGTCTCTACTCTTATTCAATATTCAATATTGCTAGAAGTTCTAGCAATAGCAAACAGACAAGAGAAGGAAATCAAAGGAATTCAAATAGGGAAAGAGGAAGTCAAACTATATTTGCAGATGATATGATAATATACATAGAAAATCCCAACAAGTCTACAGAAAAGCTCCTAGGAATAATAAACCAATATAGAAAAGTGGCCAGCTCCAAAGACAATACACAAAAGACAGTAGCACTCCTTTATACAAATAATGAAGAAAAAGAGAAAAATAAATGAATCCATCCCATTTAAAATAGTATATAAAATATCAAATAAGTAGGAATCAACCTAACAAGAGAGGTGAAAGATCTATACCATGAGAACTTCAAAACATGTCAGTAATAAATTAAAGAGGACCTAAGGTATTTGAAGAACAGCCTATGCTCGTCGGTAGGAAGAATCAACATAATCAAAATGACCATCTTACCAAAACTACTATATAGATTCAGTGCAATCCCTGTCCAAATTCAGACATTACTTCTTAACAACTTATATCAAGTATAAAGACCGTGTGGAACCACAAAAGACATGGGTTAGCCAAATCCATATTTAAAAACAAGAAACTAGGTGGCATTTCTTTACCTAACATGAAGCTTTACAATAAAGCATAGTGATCAAAACAACATGGTACTAGAACAATCTTAGAACAGTGGGTCAGAATAGAAAATCCAGAGACACCCCCCCAAATATACAGTCAACTAATATTTGACAAAGGAACCAAGAACTTGAAATGGAACAAAGACAGTCTCTTCAACAAATTGTGTTGGATCAACTGGATAATCACCTGTGAAAAATTAAAGATTGATCCACACGTCACACCTTACACAAAAGTCAACTCAAAATGGACTACAGACCTTGATATCAAACCCAAAGCTATAAAATTCATTGAGAAAAACATAGGCAGGACACACCAAAACTTATACCTCAAAAAACATGTTTGACCATAGAATGCCAATGGCCAGAGCAATAGTATCAAACCTAAATAAATGGGACTACATCAAACTAAAAGGTTTTGCATGGCAAAATTAGAAGGTTTAAATTAGAAGACAGCTAATGGGGGCCCGGGAGATAGCATGGAGGTAAGGCGTTTGCCTTTCATGCAAAAGGTCATCGGTTCGAATCCCGGTGCCCCATATGGTCCCCTGTGCCTGCCAGGAGCAATTTCTGAGCATGGAGCCAGGAGTAACCCCTGAGCACTGCCGGGTGTGACCCAAAAAACAAAAAAACAAGCAAACAAACAAAAAAAAAAGAAGACAGCTAATGGAATGGGAAAAGTTTTTACACTCAACACATCAGATAAAGGTTTGATATATAGTATATACAAAGCACTCACAAAGGTTACTGCTACAAAACCTAAAAAAAAATTGAAAAATGAGGAAAAGAAATGAACAGACACTTCTCTGAGCAAGACCAGCAGATGGCCAACAGACACATGAAAACATATTCATCATCACTTATCATTAGGGAAATCCAAATCAAGAAAACAATGCGATACCATCTTACACCAGTGAGGATGGCACATATCAAAAATAATTGTCTAATCTCTGTTAGTGAGGATGTGGTAAGAAAAGAACACTCATCCACTGGGAATGCTGCCTTGTCCAACTAGGACTATGGAAAATAGTATGAAAAGCAGCTAACTCAAAATTAAGCTCCAATATGACCTAGCAATCCCTCTCTTTGGTATCTACCACCAGAAAAGAAAGATATTCATCTAAAAGTATGTATGCATACCACTGTTCATAGCAGCACTCAGTACTACAGCCAAGATTTGTTATCAACCTAGATGTCCAACAACAGATGAGTGGATCATGAAGATGTGGTACATATGCACAATGGAATACTAAATAGCAGTAAAAAATGATACAATCATGCAATTTACAGCAACATGGATGGAAATAGAAAATATTATGTTAAATGAAAACAACATGGATGGAAATAGAAAATATTATGTTAAATAGAAAATATTATGTTAAGCCAGAAGAAGTACAGAATGATATCACTGAAATGTCACATTTAGAATAGTTTCACAAAGAAACACAATGGTCAAAATAATAGATACTCAGAACAAAGAAGATGCCAGAGTATCAAGGAGAAGGGAACAAACCAAGCAAAAGAGGAGAAACAGAAAGCCTTTTCTCTCTTCTATACTACAAAGTAACCTGCAACAACGGAAACATCTGTTTAGATTGAACAGATGTTCAATCAACCTCTCACTACAAAGGCCTATAATAATGTTCTGTTTTACTCCACAGAATCTGATACAGATGAGACTGGATGCCAGGGACTCTTAATTTTATTATTTATAAAATAACTCTTCAACTTCTTTGTCCACAGAGGTTCTTAGAGAGATAGGTTGAAACCATAATTTCATAATTCAATGCTTTATCATATTAGACTCCAAATACAGTGCTCATTTTGACAAAATCTTGACAAAATACTCCAGTTTATCTATTTCCTTTTGATTATGCTTCCTACTGAGACTTGAATCTTATAACCATAGAGACCACTAAAATAGGCATTTGAACACCATAGATGTTTGTTACAGGCCCAATCATTGAGTATGTTTTGCAAATTACTATTATACTATTGTTCTTATTTCGTTTTTGTTTGCTTTTCCTTCTCTCCTCTTTTCTTCTTCTTCTTCTTCTTCTTCTTCTTCTTCTTCTTCTTCTTCTTCTTCTTCTTCTTCTTCTTCTTCTTCTTCATATTTTTGGGGGTTTTGGGTCACACCCAGGGATAGTCAGGGAATACTCCTGGCTCTGTGCTCAAAAATAGCTCCTGGCAGGCATGGAGAACCATATGGGATGCCAGGATTGAAACCACCATCTATCCTGGATAGGCTGCTTGCAAGGCCAACACCTTACCATTGTGCTATCTCTCTAGCCCTTTTCTTCTTTTACAATTCAAGCTATGGTACTATAATATCATAATGCCCATGCTATTAGCTTCCTTTCATAAAAGGAACTGTGATGCACAAGACACAGTGGATGATGCTTCATAGGGTAGACTCCGTTTATAGTGCTCACTACCTTATTAATTAGTACTCTAGACTTGAACATTATATTTATCCTAAAATGCTCCATGCACAATCTAACTCCAAAAGCTTCATTTAGCAAAGTTCACCCCACCATTGAAGAAGTGCCTAAAAACTGGAAAACCTTTCCCCTATGAAGTATTGGCCCTCCTTTTTGTTTTTAATTCTTCCTTACATTTATTTGTTTTTCAAGTGCTCAGACCCATCCCATAAGGGCCAGGCTTCCAACTACAAATTATGAATAAATTGCATTTCTTTTGTCTATAAGTGGGCATGAGTGTGTGTACAGTAGACTCCTCTGTTTGCCTAATCTGTATTGTAAACATGCTGTGCCTGTACTGTATATAGCCCCTGCTATATATTATCCCTCCTCCACCCACATTCAAAATTCCTTCTACCCATCTCACCTACAAAATCCTGATCTGTTATCTCTCCCTATTTAACCCTCTTACCCTCAGTTCTTAATTCTTTAGGAACCAAGACCGTCCCCTGCCCCTATAAGATGCCACCCGACTCCCAAACTGAACGGACACCCTCTCAGCCCCACATCTCTCACCCTGGCAAGAAGCTGTAGTCACCACTCCTGCTGACTCATTCTATGCAGCCTTTTTTCCCACATCCCCCTAATGTGGACTGTTGCTTGCTACTGAATTCTGCTCCAGAAGGACCCACAGCTTGAGGAAACTATCTGATCCCTTACTGCCTTGCTGATGCAAACCATTTCTCAGACTCAATAAGACCAAAGTGCGGGACAAAAATGTGCCCTGGATCTTATCCCCTTAAGACAACCTTAAAAGACTTACTGGGGATATCTATATTTTCTTTGTATGTTTATTTCTTTAATAGGTAATAACTCTTAGTGTGTTTATTTCCAAATTTAGAGGTAGTCTCCTTCATCCCTTTTATCTTTTTCTTTTGCTTGTTTTGTTCTGTTTAGTAAAAAAATCTAGAAGAAAACTCTTGCTTGGGATAAAAGCTCAGGTCAAAACCAGGGCAAAAAGATTGTTCAGTTCATCATTTTTACCCCCAAATGCACCAACAATATAATAAGCATTGTTCCTTTCTGCATAGGTACACTAAAATGAGGAAATTTTATGTATACACACATAGATACTTTACAATTACAAATTTTATAATACAGGGGTGCCTTCCACCCTGAACATTTGTCATGGGAACTCGACTTAGACCTCATGGTTTTTTTTGTTTTTGTTTTTGTTTTGGTTTTGGTTTTTGGGCCACACCTGGAGGTGCTCAGGGGTTACTCCTGGCTGTCTGCTCAGAAATAGATCCTGGCAGGCATGGGGGATCATATGGGACACTGGGATTCAAACCAACCACCTTTGGTCCTGGATCGACTGCTTGCAAGGCAAACGCAGCTGTGCTATCTCTCTGGGCCGACTTAGACCTCATGTGATCAGACATTGACTGTCCAACCCTGAATACCAGATCCCAACCTTAGAACTAGCACAATTCCCTGCAGCAGCACCAGGAAGTAAACTCCCCCCAGGGAGTCTCTAATACCACTCTGGCACCAACTTCTGCCAGGGTAGGTTCATACAAACCCAATGATGAGAAAACAGCAAAAACTTGATCTAAGGTCAGTTTGCCCTGCCTGCTCACCTAAAAGTAAGATGAAATCAGCAGACACTGCATCCTAGGATCTGTGCAAAATTCAAGATAATTAATTATTGTAGAACAACTACAACTGCCACAGAGCAACTGCCACAGAGCAGAACTTTTCCTGGGACCATAATGAAAGACTCTATTCTACACTTCATCCTAGGATCTGTGCAAAAATCAAGATCTCTAATTACAGAGGACTGATTTTGACAACCATGATTGAGCAGAATGCTTCCTGGCACTATAAAGAAAGAACTTGGGGTTTGACAATAAACATGCCCAGAGCCTATAGTTGATTCCATGAAAGTATGCTTCAACAGTGGAGACATCTA
>PVKC010021312.1:0-18222 GCA_004027635.1 Crocidura indochinensis | reverse complement strand
CAAAAGAAATAGTGCCTAGGATACAAGAGTCACCCACCGAGTGGGAGAAACTATTCACTCAACACCCATCAGATAAGGGATTAATATCCAAAATATACAGGGCACTGACAGAACTATATAAGAAAAAAACTTCTAATCCCATCAAAAAAATGGGGAAAAGAAATGAACAGACACTTTGATAAAAAAGAAATACAAATGGCTAAAAGGCACATGAAAAAATGCTCCTCATCATTAATCATCAGAGAGATGCAAATCAAAACAATGATGAGATACCACTTCACACCACAGAGATTGGCCCACATCACAAAGAATGAGAATAATCAGTGCTGGCAGGGATGTGGAGAGAAAGGAACTCTTATCCACTGCTGGTGGGAATGCCGTCTAGTTCAACCACTATGGAAAGCAATATGGAGATTCCTCCAAAATCTGGAAATTGAGCTCACATTTGACCCAGCTATTCCACTTCTAGGGATATATCCTAAGAACACAAGAATACAATACAAAAACCCCTTCCTCACACCTATATTTATTGCAGCACTATTAATAATAGCCAGGCTCTGGAAACAACCAAGATGCCCTTCAACAGACGAGTGGCTAAAGAAACTGTGGTACATATACACAATGGAATATTATGCAGCTGTCAGGAGAGATGAAGTCATGAAATTTTCCTATACATGGATGTACATGGAATCTATTATGCTGAGTGAAATAAGTCAGAGAGAGAGAGAGAGAGACGCAGAATAGTCTCACTCATCTATGGGTTTTAAGGAAAATATAAGTCATTTTTGTAACATTCCTCAGTATGAGGGGACTGAAAAGCCTGTATAGAGTACAGGTGGGGGTGGGTTGGGAGGGAGTGAGTTTTGGGGCACTGGTGGCGGGAAAGTTGCATTAGTGAAGGGGGTGTTTAAAAAAGAAGTTAAAGAAAAAATAAAAAAAAGAAAAAAACCCCCCAAAGTTATTAATTGTAAAATGCTTAATTTTATTGGAAAAATGCCAATAATATATTAGGGGAAAGAAATAAGAGCTATGTGGGAACTGAGGGAACAGGAAGTCACTGGGGGGTACAATACTCCACAGATATAGTAAATGTTACAGAGCAATAAGCCACAACAAGGAGCCACAGGTGGCAGGGTTCTGGTGCAGATTCCAGATCAGAAAAATATACATTAAATAGTTAACAGGGTAAGATTAAGAGCAGGCTATTACACATTGAAGAGAAACAAATGGGAGCCAGGCGGTGGAGCTGGAGCTAAGGTGCCTGTCTTGCCTGCGCTATCCTAGAACGGACCGCGGTTCGATCTCCCGGTTTCCCATATGGTCCCCCAAGCCAGGAGCGACTTCTGAGCGCATAGCCAGGAGTAACCCCTGAGCGTCACTGGGTGTGGCCCAAAAAACAAAAACAAAAACAAAAAAAAACAAACAAAAAAAAAGAGAAACAATAAGGGTAAGAACTGTAGGGACAAGAACAGGCTATTACACATTGAAGTGAGCAAACAATGAGGGTCAAGACCTTATCCACTGAATTGAACTAAATGACCACAGGACTCAACTTGTTTTTTTTTCATTGAAAATTAGCATATCTCTACTGTTCAATAACTTTATCTGCATCTGTCTTCAAAAGGATTATTTAATTGAAATTTTTTTTGTGCTAGGTTAATATTATTTGGTCAAAAGTACACACAACTTTCACTTTTCCTCCATTCTAGAAATGCCAAAGAAGACATCAACATTGTTTGAACCAAAGTAAAGTATAGCAATCTCTCCCTCCTTTATGTGTTTCCTAATATATTTTTAAGAAACATAATGGTAAAATCACCTATTAGTGAGTTCAACCTGATGTGAATAACTCATTCATCCAGATTCTCTGTGATTTGCATTTTTACCAATGATGTGTGAGAGTCAAGTTATTTTTATTTTTTATTGCTTTAATTTTTACCCATCTGAGTAATCTAGGAGAATTTGTTCCTAACTTTTGTGCTCAATGTTTACTGCTGAAATATTTAGGAGACCATATATGGTGCCAGGGATCGAAATTAGGTCAGCTTTAAGCTAGGAAAGCACCTTGTCCACTGTATTATCTTTACCACCCCTATTCTTTATTTTAATTATATCTGTATAGTTAGTTTAATAATTTTGGTGGATTATGTGTAATCTTATTTTGCCTTTATTTGGATTTTCCTAATGAAAATGAGCTTATATACTTATAGTCATTGTAAGATTCTATTATATATTGGCTATACTCTAAGTATTGGTTATAGATTAAATATGTATTATTCAAATATGGTCTCACACAAGGCTGAGGTCATTTTTTCTTTTCCTATATTTAGTTTTGAAAAATGTTTCATTTTAAAATAATGAGTGCATAATTGGGCTGGCACTATAGCACTGCAGTAGGGAGTTTACTTTGTACGCAGCTGACCTAGGATGGACCTTGGTTCGATTCCCTGTGTCCAATATGGTCTCTCAAGCCAGGAGTGATTTCTGAGGGCAAAGCCACTAGTTAACCCCTGAGCATTACCGGGTGTGGCTCCCCAAAATAAAATAATGAGTACATAATTAACTATCAACACTATTAGTAAATAGATAAAAATGACATTGATATAATGGAGAGTAAACGTGTGACTCCATGAGTTTATATATAGTATCCAAATCAGTCTCTGTGAGGATGACATTTAAATTTAGATTTGAATCAGGGAAAAGAGTATAGTAGGACTGATATCAGAAGCGTCTAAAAGTAGACTAACAAATATACTTGAGATCTAGTAAAAGGTTACATGTATTTAAAACAGTTGATAAGCAATGGTAGAGGGTAACGTTGGAATGGAAGTTGAGGCTTGGACTTACTGAACTTGTAGGCAATAGTGATGATTTAATTTTATTTTGATTCAATAAAAATAATAGGAGAGAATTTGCAATCTGATCTGATTTGTTTTTTAAGAAAGCACCTGGTTCCCAGAAGGAGAATTTATATTAGAAGACATAAACTACAAGCTAGAAAACCAGTATGGAACTTCTTGAATTGTGAAATGTGATTGACTGGTTGTAATACTTGGCCTAAGGTAGTAATTTTTGAGATCCTTTAAAATATTAATGAATTTGAAGAGTTTTATGGTTAAGATTAGGGCTTTATAGGCTATCATTTTATGTATGAGTCTTCTTTATTTTAAATATACATATAATATTTTAATATATTTTATATATATATATGTATTTTTTTTTTTTTTTTGGTTTTTGGGTCCCACCCGGCAGTGCTCAGGTGTTACTCCTGGCTCCATGCTCAGAAACCGCTCCTGGCAGGCACGGGGGACCATATGGGGCACTGGGATTCGAACCGATGACCTTTTGCATGAAAGGCAAATGCCTTACCTCCATGCTATCTCCCGGGCCCCAAGTTTTACATATATTTAAGTAACTATAGAATGTCAGAGAACTACAGGAATGAATAATAATTCCTAGAATCTTGTTTCATTTTTAATGAATAGTGGATAAGCAGTGATGCAGTCTTCTGAGGTAATGAAAAGATAATAAGAGTTAAATAAAATACCTATTTGGCATTAAAAAGAAATGTAAACTTATGTACTCACTTCAAGTCTCTGTATGAACTAGACTTGGGGATAGAGATTTGTTCATACAGATAAATACATAAAAAAACAGTTACCTGGGGAGAATATATGGTTAGAGAATGGTATAAGTACACAGTCTGACAAATTTCAATTATGAAAAAAATATTAGAAAAAGAGAACCAATATAGAATAAAGAACATCAGTTATTATATTGATACTACAGGAAGCTTTCAAAAATACTGTAATATAAAAAGCAATACATTTCAGACTATTGTATTGTTTTTATTTTTGTACTACAGGGATACTCAAGGTTTACCCTTGGCTCTGCACTCAGGGATCATTCTTGGATAGGCTTCAGGGATTAAATATGGGTTGACTGCATGCAAGGCAATCACACTACCCACTGTACTATCTCTCTAGTCTCTGCTCTACTTTGATGACTCCTCCTAATCTGCTATGTGAATTTTTAATTTATTGCTTCTAATATACGGTGTTGCAGTAGAGCAGGTTTCTCAAAAAAATAGAAGTCTTAATTAAAAAAAATACTTGGCTTTACCACTTGCATACAGTATTTTGCACTAGATTCTATTTGATTTGAATAATAATACTACAAAACAAATATAGAAGAATTTGGTGACTGATTGGGAGATAGAGTCAAGGGATTGTGATGGTGCTTTGCATGTTGTAGACTCTAGCATATGCTCAGCACTATATGGTCCTTGAGCATTGCAGTGTGCATATCTGGAGGCCTTTGGGTACCTTGGATTATCCCTGGTCCAGGTTATTCCTGAACATGAGCAGGTGGCCCTTGCATGGTGGAAAGTCATTTGGAGTGGCCTCAAAACTCCTGCACTGCTTGGGAACCCCTCCTCTAACCAAGTAAAGAATTGAGTAAAAAAAAATTCTAGACATTGAAAGGTAAAAAAAAGACTATTATTTTGTAGATTAATAATTAATATAAAAAGTACTTAAACAAAACCTGTGAAAATGCCAAAATAAATATATCAAGTCTCCATTTTTACAAATAAAATTGAACAATGGTGGTAGGAATGGCCCTGATTCACTGTCACTTTGTACCTTAAATATAACTGTGAAAGACTTGTAATTCACATTGGTCACAATAAAAATAATAGGATTATTTTGGATCTAAAAATAAATAAATAAATAAAATTGATTCAGATTAGAAAAGTCATGGATAGGGGCCCGGGAGATAGCATTTAAGTAAGGCGTTTGCCTTTCATGCAAAAGGTCATTGGTTCGAATACCGGTGCCCCATATGGTCCCCCGTGCCTGCCAGGAGCAATTTCTGAGTATGGAGCCAGGAGTAACCCCTGAGCACTACTGGGTGTGACCCAAAATCCCCCCAAAAAAAAACAAAAAAGAAAAGCCATGGATAGCATTAGAAAAATGATGAATTGGGGAAGGAGGGAAATGGGGAACATTGGTGGTGAGAATTTTGCACTGTTGAAAGGGGGCATTCTTTTTTATAACGGAAACCCAACTACAAACATGTTTGTAATCATGGTGCTTAAATAAAGATATTAATTAAAAAAGAAAAATGATGAATTAATACATATGGAAAAATAAAATTAGATCCTTACCTCACATAAGATTCAATTTAAGGAAACCTAAAGAGTTAAATCTGACACGTAAAATTTCAAATTGTTCAGGAGAAATAAAAGAGAATCGTCACATTAGTGAAGTATTTCTTAGTTTTTAAATAAAACTTTTAATTGAATCACCAGGAAACACATAGCTACAAAGTTCTTCATGATTGAATTTCAGTCACCAGTTTATCTTTCCTGCCATCAATGTTCCAGTTTCCCTTTCCTCTTCCCTTTGTCTTCATTCCTTCCTGCTTCTATGCAGACATTCCCCCCCTTTCACTCACTCTCATTCAATTTCTCTCTCTCTGTCTCTCTGTCTTTCCTCTCTCCTTCCTATTTGTGAAAATATTTTTAAATATTACTCAAAACCATTAATAGTAAATTAAATATTCTAAACACATTACAATGAGTCTTTAATCTTCATTCTTATAAAAGTGTCAAAGAAGTATTAATTTGTACAGCAATTAGCAAACTTAAGTTGACCAATATAATACTTAGCATTGGCAAGAATGTAAATGAAAAAGAGCCAGAATACAGTCTATGTGTCTACTGACCAAACTTCACGTATTTGCATTTCAAAAACCCTTTCAGAGTACATTACAGAGTAAAAATCCTCTGAAAAATCTAATACCCCAACTTCCAAACAACTTAATAAAAATGCCCTTGTTTATAAGTCAATCTGAAAAAAACCTAGTGAATAAATAGAACCTACAAACTCTGTGGATTTAACAAATAACCAATTTATAAAGTTATCAAATTCTATTAAAGTAAAAGGTATAAAGTACCTAGTATTTTTTGAACATAAAAGTAGATAATTCTCTAAAATTGTCTTGTGGGATATAAAATAAACTGGGTTTTCCAAGTGTAAATAACCCAGTCCCCAAAGTTACTGCTGCTCCTGGCTACCTCTGTCCCTTAGCAATCACGAGATACATTTAGCTTCAAGGGAGAAATGATCTTCTGAACTTTCCAAGCCTCACCAGAAGTTGGCTTAGTGGTAGCCTGTCACAGGAAAGAAAGTTATGTTCCTTTGAGGGGAGTTTAAATTTCATTTAAAAAGGCAGGGGCGTCAAGGGTGGAGGGTCCCTTCCTAAACAGTTTTGTGGTCTAAAGATTTTTTTTTTTTGCTGTGGTACGTCCTGCTTTTAAAAGTGGTTCAGCTTTGTTTTATAAAAAAAAAAATCCAAGGAAAATAATAAATACATTTCTAATTTTGTCCTTGTGGAATTATTCCACTGGAAAAAATTATGTGAAGGTCTGGAGTAGGTATCCAAAAACAGTTGGAAGTCCAGACACGTGGGGAGGGCACTCAGCCTGAATATTTTGTCTGCAGAATTTGAAGGCTAATTTTATTTCTCCTAAATTTTGTTTAAGAAATCCCTGTTTTTTTTATTATCAATTTTACCTTAGAAATGTTTATTCTTTTTTTTAATATGAGCAATAGTTTTTCATAGGCCTGCTCAACAGAATTTTGAGTAACTGTCATTGAAATATTAGTTTTACATATCTTTTCCCCTTATACTCTGCTATTATTGTTCTTTATTTTAATTGAGGCCCAGACTACTTTGAGCCTATTATATTCAATTTTTACTCATCTACCTGCTAAAGAAATGTCTTATAAGTGCATGCAAGTTGAAGGTTACTTATTATAACCCTTTGGTCAAGTACTATACTTTTCTCCTTTAGACTTCTTGAGATATAATTGGCATATAATCTTAAAGTGTACAATGTGTTGTAAATTGTAGTAATCTGTCCCCAGGAAAGGTTCACTGATGGAGGTAGGGAAAACGAGGTCTTTCTCCTCCAGCTTGGAGAACGCGTCTACCACCCAGTAACCAGCGGTTCTGAGGTGAATGCGGCGGGAAGAAATCCAAAAGACAGCCAAACTTCTGAAGAAAATAGCTCTTTATTCCTTGCAGAGGTCGAAGCCTCAAACGTCCTGGGTGAAGGTCAGCAAGAGAGAAAAAAGCCCCCTCTTTCCACAGATCCTTACCTTTATAACCCAGAATCAGGTACCACCCTAGGGTGGGGGCACACTGCCAGGTCACACCCTAGGGTAGGGCACAATCACAGATCAGGGTAGGGTCAGAAATGTTTATACACAACAATTCCAGATCATGATAAGATCAGAAATGTTTACATACACAACAGTAAATATACTTTTTAAAATCATACTTTAGGTGATATGGCTATAATGGTGTTTTAACTGTATAGTTTTGACATCCAAAGTAACTGTGCACCACCACCATTATTTTTTTCTTTTTCTTTTCTTTTCTTTTCTTTCCTTTTTTTGGTTTTTGGGTCACACCTGGCAGGGGTTACTTCTGGCTCTATGCTCAGGAATCGCAGGGGACCATATGGGATGCCGGGATTCGAACCACCTTCCTTCTGCATGAAAAGCAAAGCCTTACCTCCATGCTATCTCTCCGGCCCATATTTTTTCAACCACTGGTTTTTAATAAATTTTGTTATTTAAGATTAAGCATTTTAAATTGTACATTGTGTTCATTTCTTACCCATACATACTGAAAATAATTGCAATGAGAACATTAGCTAGCAACTCTCTCACATTATATATATTTTCCTAATTATCACAACATTTTAAATGTACTATTTTAGTAACTTTGAAGTATAGTATTCACTTTAAATATCATGCTGTACATTAGGTCTGCAGGACTTTTAATTTTTTGTAATATTTTAGCTATTATGGAAAATATGCTTTTATTTCACTTACAGAAAAATAGAGAACAAAATTATATGGAGATCAATTACAAAAATCTTTATTTTTAAAAAATTTTAATGACTTTATTTAAGACTGTCTATCATATAGTTAATATAGTTGATCAATAACATATTTATTTCCAGGTTAGGTGAGCAAAATTATTTTAAAAAAGAATAAAAAAGGAAAAAAGATTACAGGAACAAGAAAATTTGTGAAAATTGTTGTACCTTGCAATGATGTCATTAAGTTATTGTTAGACCTGCCAAGCCTAATCCATAAACAATTCATCTATACAATGTATTTAACCCCTCTAATATATTCCCCTCCTCCACACAGAGCCCTTTCTCCCTTATCTCCCAATCTGCATTCTTTATCTTCCCCTTAATTAACCCTCTTTACCCTCAGTTTTTTAATTTGTTAGGCATCAAGACCGACCACAGATTCTACCCTTTCGCACACCCCGACAAAGCTCATTATTACTCCTTAGCTTTCTCACCCCCAACCATCAGTACCCCACATTTACCCTTTTTAACTTCAGTACTACACAGTTCTAATCACAGACCAAAGTCGTGCATTGCATTTAACAGCCCCCAACTATTTCAAAAGACATAAAATGGACATTTATGTCTTTTGAATATTTTATGTGTATTTTCTTTAACAGCTATAACTCTTTCTAAATATTCTTTTACCGTGACGATTCTACCCACTTTTTATCTTGTCTTCTCTTTGTGAGCCGTTCAATAACGAATTTTGGTGGAATAGTCCCTCAGTTTAATGCTTATGATTGAACCATGTCATGGGGATTGTTGGACTTGTTCTTATGGCCTCCATATGCACTGATAATGCCACGTGGCATTGTTCCTTGTTTGCATAGACACGTTAAAATGGGAAATATTATACATACAAATACGTTCTTATCTAATAGAGGTTGGAACACACAAATCTCGTAGTGTAATAGGACCTTACACACTGAACATCTGACCTGGCACAGGCCTCAGAAGTATGGGCATCCTCCATTCACTCCTGAACCAGGCAAGCTATCTATGAAACATCCAAGGTTTTTTAATAACAACATCTGGAAGCAATCCTCTACCAGGGAAGACCCTACCAAGGCTCTGACATCGACCTGCTCAAAAGAGACTTCCCTTAACACTAAGAAGACTTGACAACAACAACGACCTGCTCTACAGGATAGGGTTCTCTGCATTGCCCTTTAAGTAGAGGTGAAATGAGAGGATGCTTTGTACCATACTGACTGCAATATAGGATATGCAGATTCCAGGATCTTTAATACAGAAACATGATACCAACAACAGAGACCGTGTGAAAAATAAAAGTGTATTGGCAACAGACAATGACCTGGATTGGACAAGCTAGTTTGCCTGGAGCCTAGAGTTGGTCATATGCCAGGAAACTTCAGGGATAGGATCTCCTTGTATTTATGCCAAGGTTTTTCCTTTTCATGTCCCTCATATTTTGGTGGGCCTATGCAAACAATAATTGTCACTCTAAAAAAATATAATTGCCACTCTAACACCATTTTTACTGTGCTCCGTTGACTCTAATCCTTAAGAAAAACAACCCACTTAAACTAATAGGCATGTGCATGGAAATGTAAAAAAGCACTTTTCCTTCAATGTTTAAGGAGTTACATAAGTCTTATGTCTTTAGATCGTTTTGTGTGATGCTAAAAAATATTATGTACTACAATCTGGGGACTTGAGGGACAAAGTAATTGTACATGGGTCCTGTTTTATTTTTCTTAATGTTCTTTGGCTGAAAGTTCAAAGTTAAGATATCAGCAACGGGACTACTGAGAATTCTGTTTATGGGTGGTTGCCCTTCCACTGTAACTTTACCTTGTCCTCGTTCTTTGCATCTTTGTTCTCATAATTAAAAATAAAAAAAAGTCATTGTCAGACAGTTTAGTACAGAACTTTTTAATACAAAAGTTTGTATTATCAAAAATACTTGATTTATTAAAACATTTTCCCCACTCAGGTTCTGTTAATCACCTATGTCTATATCTATTAAATAAGTTATTTTTTCTACAAATAAAAGTTATTGCTCAGTATCTGTTCTTTCTAATTTATTTAATTTTATTCATTTTATTTATTTATTATTTTAGTTTTAATTTATTATTTATTTATTATTTATCTAATTTATTTCATTTGGTATAATGCCTTCAACATTCATCCACATACACTGTTGCAAATGTTAGGATCTTCTTTTTTACTAATGAGAAGTATTCAACTCTATTTAAACTACCTCTTTTTAAGCATTCATTGTTTGAATAAAACTTACTTTTTTTTTTCAAATCTTGGATGCTGTGAATAATGCTGCATTGAACCTGAATGAACAGATAGGTATTTTAGATTTTATTTTCTTTCCTATGCTATGTATGTATTCAGAAAATGGATTGCTGGAATGTACTACTATTCTACTTAATTTTTTTCTTTTTGTTTTGGGGCTACAACTGACTGTACTCAGAGCTTATTCCTGACTTTGTGCTTATGAATTACCTCTGGCTATGTTCAGGGATCAAACCTGGATCAGCTGCCTGCCAGGCAAGCAAATGACCTTCTGTACTATCTGTCAGGTATTTGTTATATATAATATAAAATATAACTTATTATAACACCCATGATTTACCAGATTGTTCATAATATAGCCATTTTAGGCATTAAATATCCAAGCACCAATGACACCATCAGTGTGACCTTCCCTTCATCAGTGTCCCCAATCTTCTATTCATCAACAGAGCCTGCCTTAAGCACAAACAAATTTACTTAGATCCCTTGTTACAACACGAAGATAAATGGAATCATCAAGATTGAGATAAACATGAGCCAATTTGAATGACTGTTAATTTCTCCCTGATGTTTCTAAAGTCAGTGTCTGAGTAGTTATTGGACTGTGTGTGGTTGGTGCTACATGAGCCCATCTGTGTTACTGTTCAGGCTCACTAATTACCAACTTTCCTATCAGATTTCCTTGATACTTCGGGCTGACATTAATATATTGGGGTCCCCAGGATTTATAGAATTGAAACACTTTTGGGTTGGCAATTTGGTAAGTTTAAGTTGAGGAGCTGGGTAATTTCTATCGGAAGGGTTAGTAAGGGATGATGTTGGGCTACTGTAGTTCACGCAGAAGAAGAATCTTTCTCTCCATCACACCTTTCTGCAAATGCCATAGAGGTATCAACCAGGCACAGACTACCTGAGAGGTATTGGCGACCATTATTTTCTTTAACCCAATTTCAATTTTTGATCAATATTCCATATTGTGTTTTGGAACAACTGTTTTGCATTATGCACTGATCGCACAAATTTGCATTCCCACAAACAGTGCTTCTCTTTCTTCACACTCTTACCAACACTGTTAGTGTTGGTCTTGCCTGCTAGTTGAAAGCAATTCTAACAGATATAAAGGGAGTACCACTTGGCTTTATTTACATTTATTTAATTTTGATTGATTTGGGGCATCTTATAATGTAAAGTTTGCATTTGAATATCTGGATGAAATCCATTCAGTTCCTTTGTTCATTAAATGGTTTGGTCTTTTTTTGTTGTTGTAACTGTGTGATGATTTAAAAATAATATCCTTCTGGGTCATAGGTGGCGGCACTCAGATGGTGCTCCTGGCTCTGTGCTTGGAAGTTGCCCCTGGTGGACATGGGGGATCATATGGGATGCTGGGATGTGAGCCACTATTCTTCTGCAGGAAGGACAGACGCCTTACCTCCTTGCTATCCCTCCTGGCTCCACTTTATTCCTTTAATTACGTCTTTTATTCAATCCTTTTTTTATTTTAAGAAACTCTTTTTTTTTCTTTAGATATATCCGAGCATATATATTTTTAGTTTTTGTCATGGGTCTGCTTTTTCTTTCTCCACCCCCAAATCCACCAGCAACACAATGTAGCACCACTTCTTCTCCAAAGGCATATTAAAAATAGGGGAAATTTTACCTGTAAAAACAAGCCCTTATCTACTAGGGATAAAAACTTATACCTTTTTTACAACACAGGGACGTCTCCCACCCTGAATGTATGTCATGGGGGAACCAACCTAGACTCCAGGGAATTAGGTACCGACCATTCAGCCTTGATTCCTGGATTCCAGACATAAAAATGACAGAGTTCTCCACAACAGCTCCAGGAAACAAGTCCCCTCCAGGGCATTCATAACACTGCTCTGACGCCAACGTACACCAGCTCTAAATTGGTAACCTGACAACGAGGAAATGGGGACAACTAGATCTAAGAGCAAGTTATCTCTCCTCACCAGCCAACGATAAGACAAAAACAGAAGACATGTCACCCTCTGATCTGTGCAAAAACCAAGATTGCTATATACAGCACATGTCACCCTCTGATCTGTGCAACAACCAGGACTAAACAGTTTGCAGCCCGGGACCAACAACAACAGCAACAAATAGCTCTAACCTAGCTCTCGGACTACAATCTGTTCAACAAACAAGATATCCAATTCCAGAGGTCTGACTGAGACAACCGCCAAATGACCGGGTCTTCCAGAAACATAATGAAAGACTCTGTCCCATGCTCCATCCTAGGAGCAACATAAATGACCAAGATCACCAACTACAGATGAAGTAAAACGACACTGAAGAAGCAGAACTGCTAGAATCACAAAGAAAGCCTTCATCACAAGCTCCATTCCTTGAACTGCACAGTCACCAAGATCTCTAGATACAGAGGACTGATTTTTACCATCCATGACGAAGCAGAAGTCTTCCATACATCACGGAAGTACCGAGGAGAGAGTAAAGGATCATGCAAGGAGTCTATATAGTTAACCCCATGACAGTACACTGCAGGGGTGGAGAAACCCTGTATCTCCTAGGTCAAGGGAATTCCCTCTATAATATCCCCAATAATTACTGTGCCTATGCAGGTGGAAAAGGAAAAAAAAAAGCACAAAATAATCATTTTCCCACATATATATTTATTGATTGATTGACTGTTTGACATCTTTATTTTGGTATAGATATTGAAGTGAATGCCTCCTTTTCTATTTTTATATCATTTTACCTTATCTTTCTCCTTCTTTTGCGCTCTAGCATGATATGAATTCAGAACTGAGACTAATGTGTGGTGCTTCTCTTAATTGCTGCAGGGCTCACTGGATATCAAATTTGACATTTATTTTTGCATTGTTATGGTGTTTCAATGACCTTTTTCATGTCCTCTCTCAAACTGAGGCAGATAGCCAGTAGAAGGACTCCACCCATTCTCAGCATATTTTTTTAAGTTAATTATTTTTTTAAATTTTTAATATTATTTTTATTTATTTTATTTTATTTTTATTTTTTTATTTCTTTGCTTAATATTTACTACATTCTATTGCCTTTCTCTCCCTCAAACAAAATCACATAACTCGATTTATCTAGGTTAGACTCTCAAATAGAGGGAGAAACAAGGGAGGGCACCAGGACCAAACAGATGTATGATCACTGATAGTAAGCTGGACAAAGAGGGGACCACCTACTCTAGCAGCCTGGGGGGGGGCTTGTGGGGGATATGGGTTGCAGAAAGGGAACGGGGAAGGGGGGAGGACAAATTTGGTGGTGGGTATTCCCATGTTAATATGTACCTAAAATACTAATGTGAAAGATATGTAAGCCACTATGATCAAAATAAAAAAATTATAAAAAAATTAAAAATTAAAAAATGGAAAAAAGCATTAACAATGTAAATAAAAACAAAAAAATTCAAACTAAAAATAATATGTATATATTTGACAATAATACCTTATCATACATGTAGATTTCAAATATTTTCTTCCCTTTGGTTAGTTGCTTCTTAAATTTGTTGAAATTTCCTTTGCTGTTGAAAATATTTTTACTTTGATATAGGCTTACATATTTATCATTTTGGGTACTTTGTTTTGGTATAAAATTCAAAAATTATTGGGACCAGAGTAATAGAATCATGAGTAGGACATTAGCTTTGCTGTTAGTTGATGAGATTGATTCCTTGAATCTATAATGGTCCACTGAATCCACCAGTAGTAATTCCTGAGTGTAGGTCCAGGAGTAACCCCTAAGCATAGCAGGATGTGGCCCAAGAACAAAAATAAAAAAATTCAAAAATTATTAAGATCAACAATGAGAAGTTTACTTCATGTGTTTTCTTCTAGGAACTTTGTGGTTTCAAGACTTATATTTAAGATTAATTCGGGGTCAAAGCAATAGCACAGTAGGGCATTTGCCTTGCATGCTACCGATGAAGGATGGTACTGGGTTTGATCCCAGAAACCCATATGGTCCCCAACCCAGGAGAAATTTCTGAGCACATAGCCAGGAATAATCTCCTGAGAGTCACATACTGAAACCCCCCCCCCCAAAAAAAGACATCTATTTTGAGATGATTTAAAAAGTATTTTGTAAATTACGGAGACCCAGTACAATCTTTTGCATGTGTTATCCATATTTCCAGGATTCCCTATTGAAGAGATTATCCTCCCAATAATTGTTACATGCTTCCTTTCAGAAATTAGCTAACCATGAATGTGAGGGTTTCTTTCTGAACTCTTCTGTACATTTTTATTCTATATATGTATTTTTATGTCATTACTATAATACATTGGTTACTTTGTAGGTAGTCTCAGATGTTCCAATTTTCTTTTAAATATGATTTTTCCTTTCTGGGGCTGGGGCCTGGGAAGATAACTCAAATAATTGGAGTGTATGCATTCATACACAAATAAGCCTGAGCTTGTTTCTGAGTTAACTCCAGGCATCATATGGCACCCAAGTACTGCTAGGTATCAGTCTGGTAGCTTCTGAGCACTACTAATATGACTCTAGTAGCTTCAAGAGCTGCTGAAGGGGAAAGATTGCACCAGTGAAAGGGGTGGTATACTTTTTATGACTGAAACCCAAGTATAAACATATTTGTTACCATGGTGCTTAAATAAAAATAGTAATAAACAAAAAATTAAATGATAAACCCCCCCCAAAAAGAGCTGCTAAAGTAGTCCTATTAATCCCTAGCAAAGTTAGGTTCTATGAAAGCTACATCACTGAGACTTATTACTCAACCATTCTATTTCTGCAAAAAATGTTTTTGGAATTTTTATAAGGTTTGTCTTGAATAGATGGCCTTAAATATATGGACACTTAAACAATAATCATCTCCCAAGCTATGAGTACATAATTACTTTCATTTGTGCCTTCTTTCATCAGTTTCTTAAAGTTTTCCATGCACAAAACTTGGTTAGTTAAATTTATTCATAAGACTTTTATTGCTTATGATACAATTATAAAATTATTTTTAAATTTTTTATGTTGAACTATTTTACTAGCTATAGAAATGCAACTATTTCATATTGCTTTTGTAGATTTACTGAAGTTATATATTAGTCTAATTGCTTTTTCTGGCTAAAGTCCTTAAAGATTTTTGTCTATATAATAAGTTCACCACAAGTAGAATTTTCTTTCTTTACAATTAATTAATAGAATTAAATTAAATTAATTTATTTTAATTTCTCTTAACAATTAATTTCTAATTGTTCTAGTTCCAAATTTATGTTGAATAAAAGTGATAAGGCTAAAATCTTCCCTTAATCTTGATGTTAAAGGGAAATTCTTTAATTTTTATTATTGAATGTCTTATTAACAGTATATTTGTATCATTTGGTATTTATTGTGTTGAAGTATTCCTACTAAACCTAATTTTCTGTTTTTTTTTTATCAAGTATTAAGCTTAATTAGGTCAAATATTTTGAGATACTTATATTTTTTAATCTTCATTTTGTTATATTGTATATTTGCATATTGTTTTTTACATATAATTATTTGTCAATGCTGAATCAACTGTATAATTTACATAAAATTCCATTTAATTATGGTATACATTACTTATACAGATGAATTCAATAGTATTTTGTTAATTTTTACATTTATGGTTTTGAGCAATACTAACATGCAATTTTTTTTCTTTGTTTTGCTTGATTTTGATAGAGAGGTAGTATTGGACTTATAAGTTTGGAAGTGTTCTGTATTTTATTTTTAAGAGTTTGAGAAGTTTTGGAATTAATTATTCTTTATATGTTTAGATGTTTGGGAAAAATTTCCAGTGAAGCCATCTGGTATTGGTATTTTATTTCTTGAGAAATTTTGGTTACTCATTCCATCTCATTTCTAGTAATATCTGTTAATATTTTATATTTATCCATAATTCAATCTTGGTAGTTTGTGTACTTCTAAGAATTAATCTATTTTTTCTATGTCATTTAATATTTTATTTCATACTTTTAAAATAGTTTCCTTGAATGCTTGCAGTTGCTGTCTTCTATATTTTTATGATTCTATTTTGAGTCTTTCTTATTTTCTTTATTAAGTTTAGATAAAGTGTTTTTTTTTGTTTGTTTATCTTTCAAATTTGGGTAAAGGATTAGGGCCACTCCTGACTGTGTCAGGAATCTTTCCTGGTGGTGTTCAAGGAAACATAAGCAGTGATAGGGATAGAATCAGTGTTGGTCACATATAAGACAAATTGCATAAACCTTTGTACTATCTCTTTGTAGTTTCATGAATTCTAAATAGGTAGTTTTTTGAGATCTCCATTATTGTTGTAGGCACATATTATAAACTTTCTTCTGCTTTTATCCCATAAATTTAAGCGTGTGTTTCCACTTGTCTCAAGGTGATCCTTTTTCCCTTTTAATTTTTTTTTTTACCAGCTCATTGTGCAATAGCACACTATTTAATCTCCACATAGTTGCAAATTATCAAGTTTTCTTTGGGTTCTATATTCAAGCCATGTGGTTGGCAAAAAATGCTTGATATGATTGAAAATTTATATTTATAAAACTGGTGACCTAATATAAGTTCTAATCTGAATAATGTATCATTTTCTGTTGAGAAAACATGATATTCTGATGTTCTGTTGCTGAATGTTCTTTGAATGTCCATTAGTTCTCTCTAGTTCAAAATGTAGTTTAAATTCAATCTTTCCTTAATGCTTTCATTTAGGATTATCTAACCTTTGTTAAAAGTGGGATATTGAAATTCTCTACACTATATATTGCTTTCTAATTTTCTTTTAAATCTGTTAATTTTTGATCTATATTTTATATACTACTATTATTTATTTAAATACATGCATAAGTTTAATATCCCTAGTGGCCTTATATTATTTTGCTAAAATTTTTGCCTCTCCAATTTTGAATTAAGATTTATTTTTTCAGATACATCTATTACTGTTCTTGACTGTTTTGAGTTTATGATGTTATGTCGTGTCATTACTGCAAAATAAACTATTGATTAATGTCAGATATCCAGATATTTAATCTATTTTGATTTGACTCTTGTAAAAGGTATCTTGGTGTTTGGTTCTGAATTTTTTAATTTTTGCACGTGACCAACAAATTTTACCAGCACTGAGTGTTAAAGGAGTCTTCCTTGCTCTGCTTCATTCATTTTGCTCCTTGATCAAAGATAAATTTTTCATATACATGAGTTTTTACTTTTAACAGTATCACACTGTTTTTATTACTGTAGTTTTAAAATATATTTTGAAATTGGTGAAAGAAGTGTTCTATCTTCTTTCATAGAATTTGCTTTAGTGATTTGTGTATTTTTATTGCTTCTTATGAATCTCAACAGCATTTGATCTATGTCTTTTAAAAATGTCGTGTGTATTTTTTTTAGGAACTGAACTGAACCTATATATTAGTTTAAGCATGACTGTAATTTCTAGATCAGTTCTTGTAACCATAAACAGGGGATGCGTTTTTATTTCTATTTTGTTTTGTTTTGTTTTTCTTTTTGGGGGGTCATACCGGTGGTTCTCAGAGGTTTCTCCTGGCTATGAGCTCAGAAATTACTCCTGGCTTGGGGGATTATATGGGATGCTAGGGGATCTAACCACAGTCTGTCCCAGGTTAGCACAGGCAAGGCAAACACCATAATGCCTGCGCCACACTTCAGCCCTGCATTTCCATTTCTTTATTACCTCTTTTTTGTCTGTGTGTTTTTTTGTTTTTGTTTTTTTTGGGGGCCACACGGGGCAGTGCTCAGGGGTTACTTCTGGCTCTATGCTCAGAAATAGCTCCTGGCAGGCTCAGGGGACCATATGGGATGCCACCATCCTTCTGCATGAAAGGCAAACATCTTACCTCCATACTATGTCTCCTGCCCCTATTTCCCTATTTCTTCTTTCTTTTTTCTTATCAGCAGTGATCTTTCTTTCTTTCTTTCTTTCTTTCTTTCTTTCTTTCTTTCTTTCTTTCTTTCTTTCTTTCTTTCTTTCTTTCTTTCTTTCTTTCTTTCTTTCTTTCTTTCTTTCTTCTTTCTTT
>PVKC010021311.1:0-18203 GCA_004027635.1 Crocidura indochinensis | reverse complement strand
AGAAATTGCTCCTGGCAGGCACGGGGGACCATATGGGGCACCGGGATTCGAACCGATGACCTTTTGCATGAAAGGTAAATGCCTTACCTCCATGCTATCTCCGGGCCCCAAGTCTCTTGATTCTTAAGAATTATTTATTATCAAAACCTATCACTCTTCCATTCGTTTTTGTCAAGGACTGCTTTGGCGAGGGGATAGGCTGGCAAAGGTGTCTCAGGCCAGAGCAGGTATAAAGACATGTTCTAAGGACCCAAATACTTAGTAGGAGCTTTTTATGTGAACATCCAAATCCACAATATTTGCTGTGTTAGAGGAGGACAAACTCCCTTAGGTGAGGTTTGTAGGAGCTACCCAAAGGAAGGCAGAATGACTTATATTAGAGTAAATGAGACCCCAGAGACCAAGAGGCTTTTGCCCAGGCTTTCAATCAAGTCTTTACTTGACACCGCTTGGTTGGTTTCAGAATGGGGAAAAGTCAAAATAACTTTGTGCAGCAAAATGCAAACATAAGTCAATTTTTGGAGGTTATGAAAGGGGATGCTTTTAACATGTGAATGGGAATGGTCAACTAGATTTACAACAACAGGTGCAGGAAGGAGGCAGGCTAAACTTGGATAACCAGAAGAAAGTTTCCTGCCATTGTCTCACAGGGTGGGTTGAAACTAAAAATAGATGGAACTTGAAAGTTATTCATGTGTGTCTGGATCCAGAGCCACATGGAAAATCTTCTTGTACTGTATTTGGAGGCTCTGGAGAAATGACTGTTGACCCATTTTAGCCAAGTGATGATATGACATGGAAGTTAGATAAGACCCAAACACTCTCTAAAACATTGACAGAAAGACTTCAAGAATTGTTGCTAGTTCCAAAAAAAAAAAAAAAAGCATTTAAGGAGGTTGCATTCTTGTTAGGTTTTTTTTTCTTTTCTTATAAATATATAAGTATGCAAAATGTCAACAGATAAATGAAGATAAAGATAATAAATAAATCCTCATTGGCCCATCAACTACCTTCCATAATTACTATTGATGATTACTCTTTTTAATATTTAAGTGCTTCTATCCATCAACCTCTTTACTGCATTTTTTGGTAACAAATTATAGATATACAATTGCATCCAAAACACTTCACATAGTATTCCTAAAACATTGGGGCTCATTTTAAGATATATTTCTTTATTATATATATAAATAGAATTCTGTAATGCTAGCCACTGTTTAATAAGTGTTTAGATTTTCAATCTGGCCTCTAACTGTACATTACTTGGGATTCCTCTCACTCTATCTCCCATGAAGAGAGAAAGCTGAGGGAGACATATGCAAAGGAGCTCTGATGCCCAGACTCTTTTGATTCTATGCTATAATAATGTAATGAGTATGTGGTATGCTAGGAACAGAGAAAGGCTACCCCCAAATTGGAGGCAAGCACATTGGCAACATAAAGAGAAAGTAACTGACAAATCCCCAATTCTGGAAGATGCCCAGAGAGGCTGGGCCTAGAGCCAGGAGTTTAACAAGTTTCCATTGTTATTGGCCGCCGACAAATTTAGAAGCAGACAGGGGGCCTTCTTATCATGGGGAATTTTGTTAACTGAGGCTGTATGTATTTAAAAAGCACAATCAACCTGTAGTGAGCTAAGGGATTAAACATGATTTTCCTCAACTTGAATGACCCTTCTCCCTAAATTAAGCTGCCTATTTAGCACCCTTAATAAATACATAGATAATTTAAACCATGTGGCAGCAAATTGAAAACATGGGCTTTTTGAACTATGTATTTTCTTTCTCATGTTGGAACATTTCCCTTGAGAAAATCTCAGGTCTCATGATTATGGATAAGAAATATCTGTATATCTTTCTGATTAAGTGTTTCATGATACACACATACATACTGATTGTGTTTTTCTTTTTTCTTGGCTAAAATGAAGCATATGTTCTTGAGAAAAGCTATTCATCGACACATCTCTGGCAGCTACTTGGTCTATTTATCAATAAGACAATTTGAAATGATTGTTTCTATAAAATAAATAATATTTCAAAGTACATTGTTATTATATACAATGTAGCATTATGTTAAACCAAAATAAAACTTTCCAACTTGTTGTTAGAACAAGTGATCTCTATTCAGAAGTCAAGTAAGATCTTCAAATAAATATTTTCTATGTGCATGATTGGAAAGACCAATTCTCTTTGCTAAAATACCAAGAAGTATTTTTTATTTGGCATCCCAAATTTAAATTCTCCATATTCATCAACTGATAAAAAATAAAACCAATTACATACACCCTCTTTAGTTTATAAAACTAGAAATTTGATTAGAATTTTAAAATATTCATAATGTGCCAAAGATTTTTTAATAATTTATGTATATCCTTTAATTAATGAGTCACATCAAAGAGTGCCTCCTATTTTAGAGACTGTTAAAATTTGGCTTGGCCTCTTTCATGTGTGTCAGAAAAACATGTGCAAGCAAATTTTCATGTTTATGGTCTGTAGAATGAAATCCTCTGATCTCCTCACTTTCCTTGCAAACATAGTTTTCACCACAAATTCTCTGGAGATAGTCTGTGCATCTTCCCTGTCAACTCCATCTTGTGATTTGCCTCATTATCAGGCCAAGAATCTTAGAAAAAAATCTTAGAAAAAATAGTCAAATCCTTAAAGTTAAAATGTCCAATGGTCTGGTTTTCTCCTGCTAAAATTATGACAACCACACTGTCTTTTAGGTAGACCATTCTTGATTTTTCCAGACATTAAAGTTTTTTTTTTCTATTTTGGCTTTGAAGCCACACCAGCATGTTCAGGAGCTAGTCTAACTCTATATTGGAGGGTTGGGATCAAACCTGTCAGTATTGGGGATCACTCACAGGTCTGCATGAAATTCATTGAGCTATATCTCTGGCCAACCAAAGATCCTTTTTAAAGATGTTCAGTCATCTAGGGAAAATATATTCCCAAAGGCCAATTTAGTCTGGTTAAGCCTTTTTGTTTTTCCTTGGAAGATGGACATTGATAAACAAGTCTTCAAAGCTAGACTTAATCAGGACAATAAAGCTTAATTGTCTGGTAAGATATGTAAAGTTCCAAAAGGGTTGGCCCACCAAGTAGTGACACTGTCCTTTGAATTTACTCGCTGGCTTCTCTGTGGTTCAGTCTCTGATGTTGGGAATCAATGCCATCATTTCAGGGAGTCAGTCTTTCAGACAGAAGCATGAAAGTTTTTAAGGAAGCCTTTATACTATATTAGTTTGCAAATATAAATATTGCATGCAGCTCTTCATTCAACAATGCTCCTCTTTTTCTAATAATTTGCTGAAACTAATTGAATACAGGACATAAGTAGCTGGTGGGCATGTTAAGATGGTTCTGTTAGCTTCTGAGACAATACATACAGGAATAAAAGCAAAATTTCCTGCTCTATTTTTTCCTAATGGTGTGACAGGTATATGTTTCTAGAATGAGTAATTTAACAGGAATGAGCTAAAAGATTGTCCTGTATAAATGATATAGATATTATACTAAGAAATAAATAATTTAGGAGAATTAATTCTAAGAATCATCTGAAAAGTTTAAAATTATGCAGGATTGCTTTTATTTCTTCATATGTTTCCAATTACCAGATTTACAGAGAAGATAGATTTATTAAAAGCAAAAAGACTAATTGTTATGACTTTTATATTAAATGTAGTGTTACTTATGTGATCACAAATACAGATGAGTTTTTTTCTTCCCTTTTTCATACTGAATTTCTGGCATTTATAAAATATACACGAGACAATGCTATAGGACTCATAGTGTATTTTTGTAGCTTGAGTATAACCAACTTTCAAAGGGGATGATTCAACAAGCTCAGATGTGAATCTAGTATATGCAGACTAGCTCTCTAAAACTGTGCTGTCTAAGATAGTAGCTACTAACAGTCTGTGCCTATTTAAATGAAAATTGAAATCTCAGTTCTTCGACTGCTAAGGGAACACAGGCTTCTCCTATCCAAAGACACAAAAACAGCAGGAACCCCCGCTGGGGCTGAGGCTGACAGAAGACATGAGAAACAGAGGAATGAGTGCCCACTCCCTCAAAGCACAAATTTAAGCTGATAGACAAAGCCCCTCCTCCTTTGAGGAAACACAGACTTCTCCTGCCCAGAGACCCAAAAGCAGAAGAGCACAGCAGCTCCATTTTAATCCACAGCTACACTTATTCCTAATCAATGTAAACCAGCACAACATGTAGGAAAAAAACACACTTCAAAGAACACTATGGGAAAGCATTGCAGAACACCACCATGCTTAAAGAATGAGGATGGTGAATATGAAGACCCAAGTACCAGTCACCTATATAGCCTCTCTGAGAAAGACTTTAGAGAGAAAATTTGGAGGATGTTCAAGGAACTCAAAGAATGCATATAATGAACTGAACAAATCACAAGATAAGAATTAAGAGGTATGAAAGTAGAAATAAAACTCTAAACCAAAATATCAGTGCTAAAAAACTTGATAGCTGAAATGTAAATTCCACTAGAAAGCCTCACCAACAGAGGAACAGCACTGAAGACAGAGTAAGTGAACTGGAGGAGGCTGGAAAGAAGCTTTAAAACAATCAGACAATGACAAAAATACTCAAAGAATGTGAACTGATAAAAAGAGGTGTGTGATATATTCAATAGAAACAACATAGGAATCATTGGAGTTCCAGAGACCAAGGAAAAAAATCTCCATGAAAAATCAACAGTCAAGGACATCATTGCAACAAATGAACTCCAGTACTAATGACTGTATGCAATTAAATACCACATGCTCCAAGAGTACCAGCTAAAAAGATTCAAAGGAAAATACCCAAGGTACAGTCTAGTTACAATGACGAATGCCACAGATAGGGATGAATACTAAAAGCAGCAAGATCAAAAAGGAAAATTACCTACAAAGGAGTATCCTTAATGTTTTCACCATATTTGTCAAAAGCAAACCTCAAGGCCTGAAGGTAGTGGTGGGATATAGTGACAAAGCATTGATTTATTAAGTTCATCCAGATAGACTGGAATTCAGGTTTGACAGAAAGATACACAGATAAGCAACAGCTCAGAAACTTTATAGAATCAAAACCAACCTTAAAAGAAAAACTGAAAGGTCTACCTAGGTCAAGAAAGATGCAATAAACAGACCAATTATCTCTCTACTGTCAATGGACTAAATGCACCAGTTAAGAGTGCAAATGGAAACAAAATGCTGAATTCATAGATTTGCTGCCAATAAGAAACACATTTGAATTTGAATAATCAGAGAAAAAATAGACTCAAAGTTAAAGATTGTAGAACAATCTCTCAAGCAAATAACTTCCTTAAGAAGAATGGAGTAGGGACAGGAGCTATAGCACAGTGGGAGGGCCTTTGCCTTGCATGCAGCTGACCCAGGACGGACCTGGGTTTCATCCCTCTCATCCCACATGGTCCCCTGACCCAGGAGTAATTTCTGAGCACATAGCCAGGAGCAACCCCTGAGCTTCACTGGGTGTGCCCCTCAAAAAACAAACGACTGGAGTAGCCATATTTATATCAGATGACTCAAACTTTAGACTTAAATAAGGCAATAAGTGACATAGATAAACATTTCTTGATAATCAATGGATATATGTAATGAAGGATCAGCAAAATATTTTAAAAAATTTCTGACAGATCTGAAAAAAAGACATTAATGGTAACATGATAATAGTAGGCGACTTCAACATTGTCCTATCACTTATTGATAATCAACTAGGCTAAAACCCCACAAGAATATACTAACTCTAAAATTATAAATGGAAGAGAATGGTTTAGTAACTATATATAGGGCTTTCCATCCCTAAAAATTCGTATAGCCATTCTTCTCAAATGTATATGGGCAATTCTCCAAGATAGACCACATGCTGGGCCATAAAACATACCTCCTTAAATCAAGAGAATAAAAAGTATAATGATTACCTTCTCAGATCATAATGCACTAAAATTAGAGGTATATCACAAACAGGCACAGAGAAAAAAACTTAAAAAACAGGAAATTGAACATCTTACTACTGAACAACCAGTAGGTCAGAGATAAATAAAATCACAAAATTTCTGAAAACAAAAGAGAATAAAAACACATTATTAGAATTTGTGGGAGAAAACAAAATGGCATTAAGAGGAAAATGTATACCTTTATAAGAATTAATCAGGACAGAACAAAGTCTACAGAAATAACTTAATAGAACAGCTTAAAAACTTGGAAAAAGAACAATGAAATGAACCAAAAGTAGGTAGACAGAAGTAAATAATAAAGCTTAGAGCATAAATTAATTAAATGGGGCCTGAGTGGTAGCAGAGCAGTAAGGTTTTTGCCTTGCAAGCAGCTGACCCGTGATGAACCTGGGTTCAATCTCAGGCATCCCATATGGTCCCCTGAGTCTACCAGGAGAAACATCTGAGCACAGAGCCAGGAGTAACCCCTGAGCATCGCCAGTGTGCATCCCCCCACCCAAACAAATAAAAAAACATAAAAAGAAATTAATGAACTGGAAACAAAAAAAAATCTATTTAAAAGATCAATGAAAGATTGTTTCTTCGGAAAAAAATAAACAAGATCAACAAACAATTAGCCAAACTCACAAAGGAAAAGGGAAATGAAAATAATAAACCAAATTAGAAATAAGAAGGGGAAGATTACTACAGACATTTACAGAAATTCAAAGGATAATCAGAGATTATTTTGAAAAAATATATGCCACAAAGAACCTGAAAGAGATGGATTAATTCTTAATCTCCTATAATCTCCCAGCATTAAGCAAAAATATGTTCTGAGATACCTGAACAGAATTATTACTGTTGAGGGAATCAAAATAGTAATCAAAATTCTTCCCAAAAACAGAAGCCCAGGTGCAGATGGACTCACTAGCGAATTCTTCCAAATCTATCAAGAGGACTGACTGCCAATCCTTTTCAATCTCCTCCAGGAAACTGAAGAAACACAAATAGTGCCAAATAGTTTGTATGAGGCTGACATCACCCTGACACCAAAAGCAGACAGAGATGCAATCAAAAAAAGGGAACTACAGACCAATATTCTTGATATTTATAGGTGAAAAGATTCTCAACAAAATTCTAGCAAACAGGATCTAACAGGATCTAATCAAGAAGATCATGCACCATGACCAAATAGGATTCATCCTAGAGATGCAAAGATGGTTAAACATACACAAATTAATCAATGTAATACACAATATCAACAAATGGAAAAATAAAAATCACATAATCATGTCAATAGATGCAGAAAAATCATTTGATAAGGTGCAACACTCATTAGTGATTAAAAAAACTCTTAACAAAATGGGAATGGAAGCAACTTTACTCAATATAATCAAAGAAATTTACCATAAGCAAATATACTCAATAGAGGGGAAAAGGGCCTTTCATCTAAAATCTGGCACAAGGCAAAGCTGCCCCTCTCTTGCCATTTCTATTCTACATAGTACTGGAAATACTTGCCATAGAAATTAGGCAAGAGAAAGATATCAAGGCATCCAGATAGAAAAGGAAGAAGTCAAGCTCTCACTGTTTGAAGATGACATTATAATATATTTAAGAAATCCTAAAAAAATCTACCAAAAAGTTTTTAGAAACAATATATTAGTAGAGCAAAGTGGCAGACTACAAAACTAACACACAAAAATTCATGCTTTATTATATATGAATAACAATAGAGAAGAAATATACATTTAAAAAAACTTATTCACTATAGTACCACAGAAACACCATACCTTGGTGTTAACTAATGAGGTGAAGGATGTATATAAGCAAAACTACAAAATACTGCTTCAAGAATTAAGAAGACACAAAGAAATAAACACCAAGCTCATGGATTGGGAAAATAACATTATAAAAAATGGTAATTCTCCCTCAAAACATTGTGCAGGTTTATTGCAATTCCTCTTAGGGTACCTTTGATATTCTTTAAAAAGAAGTGCATCAAACATTCCTGAAATTTATTTGGAAGAACAAATGCCCACAATTGCTAAAAACAAAACAAAACAAAAAAACCCTTCAGGAAAAAGAAGCTGGAAGACATCACTTTTCCCAACTTTAAATTGTTTACAAAGCAACAGTCATCAAAACAGCATGTTATTTGGAATAGAGACAGACCCCCAGATCAATGAAATAGACCCTAGTATTCAGAGAATGACCTCAGCCATACAATCAATTACTCTTTGATAAAGGGGCAAAAAAAGTAAAATGTAGCAAGGAAAGCCTTTCAACAAATGGTGTTGGAACAACTGGTCAACCACATGCAAAAACGTGAACTCAGATCTTTATCTAATACCATGCACAAAGGTCAAATCAAAATGAATTAAAGACCTTTTTATAAGATCCAAAACTTTAAGGCTTATAGAAGAAAACATAGGCAAAACATTCCACGACTTAGAGAATAAAGGCATCTTCAAGAAGGAAACACGACTGCCCAAACAATTGGAAGCAGAAATAAACAAATGGTACTACATTAAACGAAGAAGCTGCTGCAACCTCAAAGGAAACAATAACTAGGATAGAAAGCCACCCATGAAATGACAGAAACTATTCACCCAATACCCATCTGATAACAGGCTAATATTCAAGATATACAAGGTATATACAAAATATACAAAACTTAACATGAAAAATGAAACCTCTAACTACATTAAAAAAGGAGAAGACATGGACATCTCCTCAAAGAAGTATTCCAATGGGCAAAAGGTACATGAAAAATGCTCACTAATCAACAAGGAGATGCAAATCAAAATAACAATGAGGCATCATCTCATGCCATGGATACTGGCACACATCAAAAACAAAAACAAAAACAAAAAACCAAGAACAACCAGTGCTGCTGTAAATGCAGGGAGAAAGAAACTCTTATTCACTGCTAGTGGGAATGCTGTCTAGTCCAACCATTCTGAAAACAACATAGATGTTCCTCAAAAAGCTGAATATTGAGCTCCCATCTGATCCAGCACTCCTAAGGATATAGCCAAGAAACACTAAAACACAATGCAAAAATGCCCTCTGTGACCCTATTTTTATTGCAGCTCTACAATTTTCAGAATCTGGAAATAACCCAGGTGTCCAACAACAGACGAGTAGCTAAAGAAACTGTGGTACATATACACAATGGAATACTATGTAGCCATAAGGAAAATAAAGTCATGAAATTTTTCTATACATGGATGGACATGGAACACATTCTGCTGAGTTAAATGAGCAGAGGGGTGAAGATAGACATAGAATAGTCATTCATTTTCAGGATATTAAAAAAAAATAAAGACAGGGGGCTCGGGAGATAGCATGGAGGTAAGGTGTTTGCCTTTCATGCAAAGGTGATTGGTTCGAATCCCGGTGCCCCATATGGTCCCCCGTGCCTGCCAGGAGCAATTTCTGAGCATGGAGCCAGGAGTAACCCCTGAGCACTGCCGGGTGTGACCCAAAAACCACAAAAAAAAATAAAGACAGTATGGCAATAATATCCAGAGGCAATATATCTGAATGCTGGGAGGACCAGCTCATGACATGAAGCTTGCCACCAAGAACCATGAGTACAGCTAGAGTACTAAACACAATGATAATTACCATGTCAATAGTAGTTAGGGAGAGAGGCAGGTGGTAATTGGGGTGGAGGAAGTAAATGAGGACACATTGGTGTGGAAATAAGGGTGGTGTACATTCTATGACTGAAATCCCAGTCTGAAAATTTATGTATATGCAATGTTTAAATTAAAAAAAAACTCAGTTCATCATTGACACTGCCCACATGTCAACTTCTTCTTGTTTTGTTTTTGTTTTGGGGCCACACCCAGTGAAGCTCAGGGGTAATTCCTGGCTATGCACTCAGAAATCGCTCCTGGCTTGGGAGACCGTATGGGATGTTGGGGATCTGACCAAGGTCTGTCCTGGATCAACCACATGAAAGGCAAATGCCATACTGCTGCTCTATCGCTTGACCCCACATATCAGCTTCTTAATACATATTGAGTACACTATTATTGAGAAAAGTTCTTTTAAAAATTACTATTCTGAATCATGAAATTCCTGGATATATACTAGCTGTTTACATTTTTCTCTGTATTTTCTCCTCTGATAAATAAGGGCATGGTATTAAAAAGTTTCTAAGTTTTTGCAATATCTGAGATTCTTATTCTAACTATTTTCCTGATTTTTGAAGACCATATCTTCCTGGAAATTCTCAACAAGTAGAAATTCTCAACTGTAGAAAGATTTTAGAACCTCCAGAACTCTAATTTGATCACAGAACTGTTTATTTAAGCAATCTATATAAAGTCACTCGACTAGAACCTTTTTATTCATTCATTAATGAAGACATTTAGCTGAATGATCTCCATATTATGCTCTAAAATTTTAAATGTTAGCTTTAACAATATTCCTTTATCTTTTTTAATATAAAATCTTTATTTAAACACCATGATTACAGACATGATTGTTGTTGGATTTCAGTCATAAACAGAACACCCCTTCACCAGTACAACATTCCCACTGCCAATGCCCCCCTCCTTCCCAACCACTGCCTGTATTCAAGACAGGCATTTTACTTCTCTCACTCATTAAATAGCCCTGACAGTTGTGAGTATAGTTATTTCCCTAACTGCACTCACTACTCTTTGTGGTGAGCTTCATATGGGTTTTAAGAAAAATTAAGGACATTATTGTAATAATGTCCATAGACAATAGAGATGAGGGCCAGAAGGACTGGCTCACAATATTCTTTTATTTTATTTTATTTAGTTTAGTTTAGTTTTTGCTTTTTAGGCCACACCGGGATATGCTCAGGAGTTACTCCTGGCTATGAGCTCAGAAATTTCTCCTGGTTTAGGGGACAATATGGGATGCTGGGGGATTGAACCACGGTCCTTCCTAGGTTAGCACGTGCAAGCAATCTACAGCTTTCGCCACCATTCTGGCCACTATTCTTTTCTTTTTTCTTTATTTAAGTACCATGATTACATACATGATTGTAGTTGGGTTTCAGTCATAAAAAGAACGCCCCCCTTCATCAGTACAACCTTTCCACAACCAATGCCTGCATCCCCCCTCCTTTGCCACCCTCTGCCTGTATTCAAGACAAATATTCTACTTCTCTAACTCATTAACATTGTTAGGATAGTTCGTGTAGTTATCTCTAAATAAGCTCACCACTCTATGTGGTGGGCTTCACATAGAGAGCCAGTCCTTTCAGCTCTCGTCTCTGCTGTCTCTGGGTATTATAATATCTTTTGTTTTTCTTAAAACTCATAGATGAGTGAAACTATTCTGTGTCTATCTCTCTCCCTCTGACTTATTTCATTCAGCATAATAGTGTCCATGTACTGACTTATTTCATTCAGAATAATAGAGTCCAAGTACTGACTTATTTCATTCAGCATAATAGAGTCCATGTACTGATTTATTTCATTCAGCATAATAGAGCCCATTTATCAAAAATAGGAAAATTTCATGACTTCATCTCTCTTGACAGCTGCATAATATTCCATTGTGTATATGCATCACAGTTTCTTTAGCCATTCCTCTGTTGAAGGGCATTTTGGTTGTTTCCAGAGTCTGGCTATTGTAAATAGTGCTGCAATGAGTATAGGTATAAGGGAAGCATTTTTGTATTGCGTTTTTTTCTTTTGTTTGTAGAGCATATTCCTAGGAGTGGTATAGCTGGGTCATCAATTTCCAGTCTTTTGAGGAATCTCCATCTTTTCCCATAAAGGCTGGATGAGATGGCATTCCCATCAGCAGTGAATGAGTGTTTCTTTCTTTCCACATCCCACCAGCACTTATTGTTCTTGTTCTTTGTGATGTGTACCAGTTTCTGTGGTGTGAGAGATGATTGTTGTTTTAATTTGCATCTCCCTGATGACTAGTGATGTGGAGCAATTTTCATGTGCCCTTTGGTCATTTGTATTTCTTCTTTGAGGAACTGTCTATTCATTTCTTCTCCCCAGTTTTTGATGGGGTTAGATATTTTTCCTTGTTAAATTCTGTCAGTACCTTGTATATTTTCGATATTAGCCCCTTATCTTATGGCTATTCGAGGAAAATCATCCAAGCAAACAATTCCCTTAAAAAAGCTAGAGTGCCCATACTGGTATCTGATGACATAAATTTTAGACTCTGGAAAGCTATAAGGGACAAAGATGGACATTTTGTACTAATCAAGGGATATGCACAACAGGAATAAATCACAGTCCTAAACATATACACACCAAATGAGGGACCAGCACAATATTTAATACAATTGATGACAAATCTTAAAGAAGATATCAATGGCAACAACATAATAGTAGGAAACCTCAACAATGCCTTGTCACCCCTTGATAGGTTAACCACACTGAAACCTAACAAAAATATACTAGCTCTGAAAGGAGAAATATAAGAAAGTGTGGGGCCCGGGAGATAGCATGAAGGTAAGGCGTTTGCCTTTCATGCAAAAGGTCATCAGTTCAAATCCCGGTGCCCCATATGGTCCCCTGTGCCTGCCGTGAGTAATTTCTGAGCATGAAGCCAGGAGTAACCCCTGAGCACTGCCGGGTGTGACCCCCCCAAAAAAAAGAAAGTGTATATATATACACTTATATATTATATATAATGTATATATATATTTATAATATGGGAAATATTTAATGGATTTTTAAAGTTTTAACATAAATGTATTTGGGTGGTGATCACTTAATTTCCATAATATGACAATTTATGGAATTTTTTTTCTTTAAGGACATTATATAGGATGTTGAGAAACCAGTACTAAAATGAAAAAGGATTTATATATTAATTAAAGCAGCACTGAATTATCACTTTCTGTGCAGCATGCACTATTCTTCAAGGTGAACATTAAACAATAGATAAGTGAAACAAAGCTAACTACTAAAGCAGCAGTCCTCAAACTACGGCCCACAGGCCACATCTTGTAATTATTTCCATTTTGTTTCTTCACATCAAAATAAGATGTATGCAGTGTGCATAGGAATTTGTTCATAATTTTTGTTTTTACTATAGTCTGGCCCTCCAATGGTCTGAGGCACTGTGAGCTGGGCCCCTGTTTAAAAAGTTTGGGGGACCCTGTACGAAAGGCTCATCTATAAATTACCAGAAGAGAACCACTGATAATTTCTGAAACATAATTATGAAGCTAGAATTTATAAGATAACACTAAAAATTAAAATGTCAAAGACTTTATTCAAAGTTAGGAAAATGTGCACTGAACAAAATTAAAATGCTGTTAGTTTACTTGTCTGCTTACAATTTCCATACTTTTTTCAGGCCAAACAAGACATGATGTTCATTTTACAAGAGTAAAATATAGTAGGCAATAAACTCTTTTGATCATTGAACACTATCCCTCTCACTATAGAATAACTCAAGAAATTAATTAAAGCTTTGGTTGAAAATGAGCTGCTTAGTAGAAATTCTATAGATGAATGGTGGGTAGAGACTTATTATCTTACTTAGAAAAGGTTCAAGTGATATATTTTTGTCTTTGAGTCACACCCAGTAGTTCCAGATTTACTCCTCAATCTATAATAAGAGTTCACTCCTGTTGGTGTCTGGCATTCATATGGAGTACCAGGTATTGAGCTCAGAAAGCAAGACAAGTGCTCTACCCAACCCCTGATATTCTAAATTTACAGTTTGTTTAGGCTGGATTGAGCCCTTCACAATTTCCAGACATCTGAACTCATTGGCAGTCCTCGTAATACACAGATAGTTGTTCCATAGTTATTTGTAACAACCAAAAGATGTCTGAATTTGGTTCATTAAATTAGAACTATATGAATACCACACCAACAAGAAGACACCTCAAATTTCTTGAGTTTTAGATTGTAAATATCTGATTAAAATCCAAACTCTTATTATTTGTTTAATACTTTCAGTTGCTTTCTCTATTTTTCTGTTTGTATGTAAAGAAGATATGATACATTGTGCATGCTTTAAATGAACTCTGAATGATATCTCTTGTCTGAGCATATCTCAGAATGTTGCCTTTTTCCACAGAGCAGGAACCATTGACTTGAACCACATGGTCACAATGCTCATCTAAATGGGCATTTTTTTTGGCTTTTTGGGTCACACCCGGCAGTGCTCAGGGGTTACTCCTGTCTCTGTGGTCAGAAATCACTCCTGACAGGCTCAGGGGACCATATGGGATGCTGGGATTTGAACCACCATCCTTCTGCATGAAAGGCAAACGCCTTACTTCCATGCTATCTCTTCGACCCCCAAAATGGGCATTTTGGCTATTTGGCATTTGCAGGGAAACCAGGTCTGCACTACTTTACTTCATGTAAACAATAGAATGTGGTCCTTTCTATACTTATAGAGGATTCATACTCCAGCATTGATGTTTTAATAATAGATACATTTATGTTCAAATTTATATAGTCTCTATAAAACATAAACTTATCTCTAGTGCTATCAAATGGAATGTGGCTTTTTTAAAAAAAGAACACATTTATTGCATGTATAATTCATGTTTTGCATTAAGTCAGCAAATTGAATTTTTTGGATAGACTAGTGTAATACCAATTTGATTACAGGAAAATATATATGCATGCATATGTACATGTTATCATAATTGACATTTTATTGCTGAAATAACTACTCTTTTCCTGGGCTACTCTGTGAAATATGTCATCATCCAAGAAGTATTGTTCTTGGGACAGCAAAGTGTGTTCCTAAAAGAAAGGAAAATAAAATGAATTAAATTCTCTTTTATAAGTCCCAAGTGGTCAAGGGTGACACATAGGATCCATCTGAAAAGAAATAGTTATCCCTTATGAATAATTATAGGAAGCAAAGGAACAAAAGTATGTTCTTTCCCTCAGAAGGCATTAGTGACAATTTGGGAAAATATTTGCTGACTTGACAATTATGATTAACTGTTTACAGTTTACTAAACTGTCACAAGAGATAATCTTTAAGACCTTGAATTTGTTGCATTCATGATTTTAAGAATTATCATTTTTGGAAAGATGAGGAGGTTCACTGAGGTAGTGAACTAGAGTGTATCACTGATTAACGTCTTGATTCCTCCTAAAATAACATAGTAACAGATATCTCTAAATGTTGGATTAACCAGTAGGTAATGAGATAACATAAATTATGATATACATGGCGGTGAAGGTGCAATATCTGGTACATCATAAAAAGAGATTAAGACTAGAATAGTCATGTTACCTAAACTACAATAAAAGTGATTTTATTTATGATTTTAGAGTGATAGTACAGTGGGTATGGCACTTTCTTTGCAGGAAGCTGACCTGGGTTCAATCCCAGCATTCCATATGCTTCCCTGTACCTCCAGAAGAAATCCCTGATGCAAAACCAGAATTAAGTCCTGTGCTCCGCTGTATTTGCATATGCCCTCCCAAAATAATTAAAAAGAGAAAAAGAAAAATGAAATCACCATTTTGGAGACCGTTGTGAAATAATTATTCCAATGTGAGTCTGAATTCTGAGCAGATATTAAAACCATGAGATCCCACATGAATGGAAGAAAAGGCAGCAGGATGAGATTAAAACAACTACCCAGAACTGTTAGGCTAGTATATAGGAACATATATTTAAGGACCTAAAATTCCTCCAACCTTCATTTGCCACACCAAGAGCCTCAGGAGACAAGAATGTAGGGTTGGAGGTGGGTGCCTGCAGAAGCACGTTTGCCTTTTCAGGACATAGCCCCTGGCATACAGAAATTGGCCAAGGTGTCCTCATTATGTGCCCCAACATGAGTACAGAGCCTTCAAACCTTGTTTGAAGAGTTTCCCCACTCTGGGTACTTACGGGGGGAGTTTGTTACCCAATGAAAACAGTTTTTGAGAGACCTTTATTTCTTTGTTACCCCATTTGTTTGTTTTCTTTTTACTCATTTTCTGACTATATAATGTAATTCAATATTTTTTCTACTGTTCTTTTAAAACAACTAATTTCAGTGGTCCTTTCTGGTCTACACTATTACCTGCAACTTTCCTCAGGTGAAAGATTAGTATTCTGGGCATTATAGAAGCCATAGATAGAAGGAACTTCCCAACCTAAATTGTCCCCTCAGCCTCTCCACCAGTGATTTGTGAGCTCTGTGGCTTGCATGAATATTGCCTAGTCTGTAGAGCCATGTAGGGCCTAGTATTTTGTAAAACATCAGAATTCTTCCAAGAGTCTCTCAGTCAGCATGAATTACAATAATTCTAGCTGTCAACAGGAGCATAACAAAGTGAGTCTGAGCAGTGTTCATTTCATTCAAATTTGGAGTATAAAGACCTAACATACTGGAATGCTTCCTATATCCTCAGGATGGAGAGGTAAGGTCACTGAAAGACAATTGCTGGAAACAGTCTATAAACAATTCATAATAAGCATATTCAAAACGGGCACTTGGCTTTGAAATGATAAAATCATTGAATTGTTTGTAATGTCCACTTTGGTCCTTTGAAATTCTTCAGGCATCGCCTTATGTGGAATGTTATAAATTGATGATTACATGAAGTATATTTGAATAGTTTCATTCTAATTCTTCAAGCCTATCAACTATTGGAAAAGGTTGGGTGGGGAGGAAATTTCCCCAATCCTTCTCTTCTCATCTTTGTAGCTCAAGAAATTTCCTGTTCTTGTTAGTACATCTAATTACATTAATTACTACTTGGGAAAACATATATTGCACTACTTTCCTCTAGGCACAATTAACCTTGAAGATCGTCAGGAAAATCACGGGGACTGAGAGTCTTTGCCTTTTATTTTTCACTGGATACCAGATCACATGAAAAGGATACTTCTATAGCCATGTCTGCTGGCTCTGGAATGAATGACAGCCATTTTTCAGGAGTCTTGGAAGTTCTGGAAAAGAACTCAAATCCTCGGGTCCTCAGTTTGCTATGATCCATAGCAATGGTCAATGGTATGGATCCAATGCTATGATCCAATGATCCATACCTGCCTCTAAAATAGAATCAGATACTTCTTTCTTTTCTTATAGTACTCTGTGTTGAGACTCATCACAACATATAAAGCTAATTATTTATACATGAGTCTCCACGGGGCTAGATTCCTCAGAACAAATCCTATAGTTTTTTGTCCTTGAATGTCCTGATGAATCAAATAAGCAATAGTATAAAATTATCAAAATCCTATTTACTTGAACTTTTAACTCATTAGATTTTTCTGTATATTATTTAGGGAAATTAGAACGGGAATTCCCTTGGCCTAAGAGATACATACATGGCATACTGCCATGGGAACAACTACGGACTCCACATATGCTCATTTTCACATCCCGAGTTCTTTTTATGGTGTCATGGAACTACTTTCTAGTTAGCTGTGTATGATGATATCAGAGGCTAGGAGAGAGTTGTTGGGTTTTTTTTTTTTTTTGGTACAGTTCTAGAAGTTCTGTTCCATCCCTGTTGTAATCAGTTTTCTGTAATTAGTGGTCTTGGTTTTTGCCAGATCCTAGAATAGAGCCAAGGATAAAGTCTTCCAGTATGGTTGCATAAGTTCTGTTCACTAGCGGTTGTCAAAGTCAGACCTCTGGAATTAGAATCTTAGTATTTGTACAAATCCTAGGCAGAAGCCTCAGCTAGGATCTTTCTCATTGGTCCTTCGATAGGTTCTGCCTAGTGCTTGTTAGTCAAGGTCAGTCTTCTGTAGTTAGCGATCTTGGTTTTTGCACAGAGCAAAGGCTTTCATGTCTCCTGATTGCATCAGACCGGTAGGTGATGAGATAGGGCAACCCTCTCTTAGTTCAAGTTGTTGTCATTTCCTCATGTCAGGATGTCAGATCAAAACTGTTGCAAGTTGGTGCCAGAGCTGTATTAGGAATTTTCCAGGGAGGAATTTGGTTCCTGGTGCTGTTGCAGGGACCAGTGTTGGTTCCACGTCTGGGATCTGGGGTTCTGGGTTGGACGGTACCTGGGTTCTGGGTTGGCGCATGCTCAAGGTGGGAGGCCTCCCGGTACTATGAAATGTATTGGTTCTTATCCCTAGTAGATAAGAGTTTGTTTCTGTGTATAAGATTTTCCCTTATTTAGAGTGCCTATGCAATAGGGAATGGAGTCAAATTATATTGCTGGTGGGAGTGAGTGTAAGAATGATAGTCTACACCTTCTCTGTGCCCTGGTTTTGACCTGAGCTTTTATCCCAGGCAAGACTTCTTTTTTTTTTTTTTTTTTTTTTTTTTT
>PVKC010021310.1:0-18253 GCA_004027635.1 Crocidura indochinensis | reverse complement strand
AATCATCACCAAAAGTTACATTTTATTTTAAAGGATGGAGGTGAGGGGGTGGCTATCTTACTGAGCAGAGATAACAGCATGAGCAAGTTGGGTGTATACTGCCCTCCAGGTTCCTATCTCTCTCTAACGTTTCCTGATCTTGAAGGTCAGGAAGCAAGGAGCCTTGGAAGTTTTAAACTATACATGCTTACAAAAATCAAAAATTCTTTATTCCTATCATCAGGATGTGTCTTGGGTGCTTTTGTTTGGGTCTCTTTTGGCTGGTACACTTTGGGCAGGCAGGATTTGGTTGCAAATTTTCTTTAGCTCTGGGAGTTTCTCTGCAATGATGTCCTTGACTGTTGATTCTTCCTGGGGACTTTATTCCTGGGTTTCTGGAACTCCAATGATTCTTAAGTTGTTTCTGTTGAGCTCATCAAAGACTTCTATTTTCATCTTTGAGCATTTTTTTCTATGGTCTGATCATTTGGTTTAAGGTTATTTTCCAATCTCTTCTGTTGTTATGCATCTCATTTTCCAGCTCACTGATTCTGTCCTCAGGTGCTGTTACTGTGTTGGAGAGGCTTTCCATTGAGGGTTTGGTCAGGATGTAGATTTAGGCTGTTAAACTTTTACCAGATAAAGAATTACATTTTTTTTGAGACATAGTTCCCCCCTGTGCCTGCCAGGAGCTATTTCTGAGCAGATAGCCAGGAGTAACCCCTGAGCACTGCCGGGTGTGGCCAAAAACCAAAAAAAGAAAAAAAAAAGAAAAAGGAAAAAAGGATGATAAGTTTCAAAGGGAGAAACTAAGACATAAGTATGAATTTTAACAAATACTTTTTAAATAGCTAAGTGCATTTTCTAATAAAAAATGTACCTGAAAAAAAGCCAGGGCCGGGAGAGATATCACAGCGGCATTTGCCTTGCAAGCAGCCGATCCAGGACCAAAGGTGGTTGGTTCGAATCCCGGTGTCCCATATGGTCCCCCGTGCCTACCAGGAGATATTTCTGAGCAAATAGCTAGGAGTAACCCCTGAGCACCGCCGGGTGTGGCCCAAAAACCAAAAAAAAAAATGTACATGAAAGTTAGGCTTAAATGTTAATGGCTAATTTTGTAGGGAGCATATAACAACACTATATCAAGCTTTGAATTTTTATTCTTTCATGAACATTTTCAAATCATGTAGCTTTTGAATCTCTATATGTATATTGATTATCTGATAAACCTAAACCCTATTCTGAGTCTGTCAAAAACTAAATTTTGATTTATTGATTTTGACCTCTTAGTGCTTCTATATCAAACTACACTGTTACTTTTTGGCCAATTTTACCCATGGTTATCAGTGCCAGGGTTATATCTTGTACCTTAATTCTCACAAAAGACCCCACTAAGTCTAAAATACAAGCCACTGTCTTTCATCTTTCCGTCCACTTGGACTATGATCAAACTACAAACGACATAATCAACAGAAAGTGAGCCCACCCTTGTGGTCTCTCTAACAAGATAACTTCTAATAAGAGTATAAAAGTTCCCCAATGTTAAACCAAAAGGGTACTGTGTTAGCTGTGAAAACCTGTAGTTGTGGGCAGAACTCTGCAGGGTTTCTAGAAATGCTCAATCCCTAATAAAGAATCTCTAAAGGTTAAAAAAAAAAGTGCCCTCACAGAGCAGCCGCTGCTGGTCACTAGCCCTCTCTCCAATGGCAAAGGTAAGCTGGATGTGACCCCCCCACAAACACTTGTCACCCCAATTTTGCAGACCCTATATTTTTTGAATGTGACTGACAAGCTGGGGGAAAAAGGCTTTCAAAATAGACCACTTGTAAAGGGCCCCGCCACCCTGAGCAGTCACTGTAGGACATACAACAAGCTTCCTGATCAGGAGAGGTCAGTGGAATCTGCACACATACACTCTGGCCATAGTCCCACTGTCCCACTTAAATCCCACTGACACTTCAGGTTATAGCAGACAGTTGTAGGCAGACCAAAACCAACTTCTTTTTCCCTTAGAAAATATATAATTCCAAAACAAACAGAAAAATCCAACAAACAACTGCAACATCCCTACCATACTCGGGCAACTTGTGTACCTAGAATAAACAAACCCTAAAAATATCTACCTCTGGGCCCGGGAGATAGCATGGAGGTAAGGCGTTTGCCTTTCATGCAAAAGGTCATTGATTCGAATCCCGGTGCCCCATATGGTCCCTAGAGCCTGCCAGGAGCAATTTCTGAGCATCGAGCCAGGAGTAACCCCTGAGCACTGCCAGGTTTGACCCAAAAACCAATATATAAATATATATATGTATATATATATATATATATAAAACCACCCCTACACAATTAAACAGACCACTTAAAAAAAACACTCTGAAATGCAAGCGCCCTAACCCATTCTATGTAAAGAACAATGAGGAAACTAAGGAAAGATGAAAAAAAAATACCTAAAATATCAACACAAAAAATTCCTGGAGATCCAGAAAGGACAGCAGGTAAAATGTTTGCCTTGTATACAGCTGACCCTAGTTCCACCCCCAGCATCAAAGATAGTCCCCTGAGTCATTTTTTTTTGAAAGGAAGAGAGAATTCATTTTCTTACTATTTTGGGGAGTCAGGGTGAGCCACACCCAGCAGTTCTCAGGGCTTACTTCTTACTTTGTACTGGGGATAACTCCTGGTAGTGTTTAGGGGAACATATGGAATGCCAGAGATCACAATCCGAGTCAACCACTGTGTACTATCTTGTTGGCCCCAACAACAACAAACTCAACGTTTAAAATTTCTAAGAACAGTTAAAACTCCACAAAATAGTCAGCATAATATAGAAGGAAAAGAATCAAGTTGAGGAACACTATCTTAAGACATACTAAAAAGTTATAGTTATCGAAGCAGTGTGGTACTGAAGGAAAAAAGAAAAGAAAAAGATCAACAGAACTTGAAAATATATAATACTCTAATTTTTAATAAAAGAGCAAAGGCAATGCTAGGTAGGAAATATGGTCTTTCTTTTCTTTTTTTTTTATTTTTATCTTATTTTGTTTTTTTGGGTCACACCCAGCAGCACTGAAGGTTACTCCTGGCTCTACACTCAGACATTGCTCATGGCATGCTCAGAGGACCATATGGGATGCTGTGATTCGAACCGCCATGCTTCTGCATGCAAAGCAAACACCCTACCTCTATACTATCTCTCCGGCCCCAAATATCTATATTTTGGTTTTTGTTAAATTGGATTTTGGGCCACATTTGGCTGCCTTTAGAGATTACTCCTGGTTCTGAGCTCAGAAATTGCTCCTATCAGGGTCGGGGACCCATATGGGATGCTGGGATTTGAACCACCGTTCGTCCTGGATCAGCTACGTGCAAGGCAAACACCCTCCCCGATGTGCTATCGCTCCAGCTCCTTTTCTTTCTTTTTTAAGATGTCCTCTTTCCTTCCCCCTTTTAGCTGCTGCTGCTGTTTTCACAGTAGTGATCAAAGATAACACACTCCTGACTGCTCACCCAGAGCTACACCTTCAGTTGTGATGATTTCACACATCCAGCCATCTGTGAAAGAGTGTGAAAGAGTATATATATATATATATATATATATACTCTTCAGTCAGGGTATTCTCACACATTCTCACTGCAGTGCTCACTGGGGGCACATATTTCAGTTGCATTCATCACACACACATGCTCTTTGAAGGGCACATAACCTAGCAGATGTCCCAAACAGCAAAGCAGCCAAGATCATGCTCAGCTTATTTGGGTGTCATCAAGAATCAAACTCACATCTCAAGCTCACAAAGCAAGTGTTTTTGCCACTGAACCATTATCCTGGGATTAAAACAGTTCAAAGAGAACAGAAAATTTCTGGAGACTTAACAAATACTATAAGGGAAATTAAAGATGTTGTACCCTCATGAGTTTTTTTTTTTAAAGAACGAACAGGGTCATGTGATAGTACAGCAAGTAGAGTGTTTGCACATGGTCAACTTGGGTTTGATCTCCAGCATCCCATATGATTCTCTGAGCCTACTAGGAGTGATTCCTGAGTGCAGGGCCAGGAGTAACACTGAGAATCACCAGGTGCGACCCCAACAATACATAAATATATAAAATTAAAAAAGAAGAAACACTGTAAAAACAAAACAAAACATAACCAAAAACCAAAACTGAAAAGAATTGAAATTACTACAAGGAAGATAGAGGCAAGGAATGAGATGAAAACTAGAATAGAAAAAATATAAAACACCAGGGGCCAGAGCAATAGCACAGCAGTAGGGCAATTGCCTTGTAAGCAGCTGACCCAGGATGGAGCATGGTTTGATCCCCTGGCATCATATATGGTCCCCCAAGCCTGGAGTGATTTTTGAGCACATAGCCAGGAGTAACCCTTGAGCATTACCCGGTGTGCCCCAAACAAACAAACAAACAAACAAAAAACAAAGCAAAACAGAAACATAGAACACCAGTATAATTATTTAAGAAATATAAAAAAATCAGTAACCAAAGTGAAAAAAATGCTAAAGAATAATTCAAGAAACTTTTCTAGAACTAAAGGACACAGTCACAAAATCTGAAAAGATTCAATGGACTTATCATTAATGAGTCAAAAATAGATTAAAATCCATACCCAGAGGTATCATCTTGAAATTTCAGAATACTAATGCTAAGTGGTTTCTCCATGAGCACCCAGAAAGAAAAAGCAGCTTACATGCAAAGCGCAAGAAGTCATAACAGCACATCACTTATCAAGAGGAAATGTAAGCAAACAACAAGGCAATGTCCTCAAGATACTGAATGTCACCAGTAGTTATAGCTAGTGCAATTGTAGCACCAGGACGTTTGTTTTCAGGCCAGCTAATACAGAAAGCACAGAATGGTTGCCAAGAAATAGCCAGTGTAACATTGAAGAAGAGCAGACTCATGATTAACACTGTCCCAGTGACCTAGAGAGCAGCCCATTCACAGGTTCTGCAGGAAAACAGATGGTGTGAGTGAGTAAATGGAAGAGGCTATCGACACCTGAGATCAATACATGGGGAGTGAAAGGAAATGGTCAGTTTCATGAATATAAATTAATAAAGACATAAAACATTTTTACCCGAAGGCCACACAGTGCTCAAGGACCACTCCTGATTCTGTGATCAGAGATTTCTTCTAGTTCTGTACTCATAAAATCTTATGTGGTGTCAGGATTCAAGTCAGGGTCTCAGCTACAACCATATGCTTAGCAAGAACCTTAACCTTTTTATTGCCTTTCCAGTCCCTAAAGCAACATTTTTAATTTTTAGCTTTTTAGTTTGCTGAAAATTAAATGCTATTCTGGAAAGAAAGGCACAGTTTTGGCACTGAGTAATAGGTACGTAGAATAGGACATGATTATTAAATACAAATTTTACTTTTTAAACTGGTATGGGGGCTGAAGAGACAGTACAGCATATAGGGCACTTGCCTTGCATGCAGCCAATCTGAGTTCAAATCCAAGCACTTCATACAATTCCCCAAGCTCCTCCAAGAATATTTTCTAAGTTCAAAACCAGGAGTAAGCCCCTGCATCACCAGGTGTAACTCAAAACCCAAAAATTTTAATTACTTTAATTATGTAATGATTTTCTCTCATATATGGGATATAACAGGACATAGTAGGAGAATAATAAATGCCCAAAGCAAGAGAAACAAATAACTGGTCTTCAGTAGGAAACACTCTGTGGGGAATAGGACAGGGTGGGGGTGGGGGTGGGGGGAACACTGTGACAGTGGTGGAAGGAAGTGGTCACTTGAGAGGAGGAGGGGTGATGAAAAGAGGCAAAGTGACATGCATTATGCTCTATCAGTAATAGTCATCAAACATATGCCCAATTTTTTTAATGTGCCTGTCATAGAGGCAGAGTAGTAGGTAAAGGGATGTGAACACTAGAGAAGGGATTAATATTGGAACATTGTATGCCGAAAACAACCATGAGAAACCCTGTAATTCACAGCACTAAATGTTGTATTGTTTTGTATTTTTTGTTTGTTTGTTTGGGGACCACACCCAGCAATGTTCAGGCCTCATTCCTGGCTCTGCATTCAGGAATCATTCCTTGTGGTATTCAGGTGACCATATGGAATTCCGGAGATCAAACTTGCATAGCCACATGCAAGGAACATGACCTATATACTTGACTATGGCTTTGGTCCAGAGTAACTAAATTTTTTTGTTTTTGCTTTTGTTTTTGGGTCACACCCAGCAGTGCCCAGGGGTTACTCCTGGCTTTATGTCAGAAATTGTTCCTGGCAGGCTCGGGGAGCCATATGTTATGCCAGGATTTGAACCATCATACTTCTGCGTCTAAAACAAATGGCCTACCATTGTGCTATCTCTCCAGCCCCCAGAGCAACTAAATTTTAAAAATCAAAAATAATTTATGTGGTATGGATTAAATAAATAAATTAATAAAATTTTATTAATTATTTATAAAAATAATTTAAAAATAAAAATGTGATATGAAGGACGTGAATGAAGCTAAAAGAGAATTAAGCTCTTATCTGCTTGATTAGAAGGTTATTAAAGAGTAAAATGTAAAACTGCAAGTGTTAAGAGTTTGAAGATTACCATTTAGAAATCAGATAGTTATATCAGGGTGAAAAAATGCAAGAGCTAAAAGTGGATACCTTGAGAAAAGGAGACTTGAAATGGAAATAGTTACAGAGTTGGGGCTGGATGATGACACAGCAGTAGGACATTTGCATTTGCACACAGCTGACACAGGACAGACAGCAGATAGATCAACCAGAGTCTCATATGGTATCCCAAGCCAGGAGTGATTTCTGAGCACATAGCCAGGAGTAACTCCTGAGTGTGTGCCCCCCCAAAAGACAGAGAATTTTGACCTATTTAATAATTAGGTTGTTTTATTCAAATAAAAATTAAATATTTATATGGTATATTGTATTATATAATATTAGATGATATTTATATATTTATGGGTATACACCCAGTTCAGCCCAATGATCAGGGGACTCTCTCAGTGATGTTCAGGACATGTATGGTACCAAGGATTAAATTCAAGACTCAACGAGCAAAGCACCAGCTTCAGTCCTTAGACATATCTTTGTGCCTCCCAAATATTATATTTTATTTCCCAAGGGCACCAAGATAAAAAAGATTTTTAAGACCAAGACTAAAAGACATATCTCTGTGCCTCCCAAATATTATATTTTATTTCCCAAGGGCACCAAGATAAAAAAAATTTAAGACCAAGACTAAAAGATGGTGACAGAAAATGAAGAAGATAAGAAATGGGGTCAAACAGAAAACTAGCCCATTACACTGGGTTCTCTCACAAAGCTGCATATTCCCTTGAACCTGGGGAACCAACTTCTGGGTCCAAAATAGTTGGTTTAGGCATTTTTGAGAACACAAGCACAGAGAGATACTTCTTTAGAAATAATTATATCTAAGATGGCATGAATGATACAGAACTAAACTGAAAACTCACTGGGTTATCAGTTTATCAGTTAACTTTCCATATACTCAAAACTAAGACCATAGCATAGAGGGACAGAGTGATAGCATAGCAGGTAGTGAGTTTGTCTTGCATGCATCCAACTCAGGTTCAATCCCTGGTATCACATATGGTTTCCTGAGCCTGCCAGGTGTAATGTCTGTATGCAGAGCCAAGAGCAACCCTTGAGCACAGCCAGGTGTGACCTAACTCTTCCCCCCACAAAATCCCTAACAAACTAAGTACAGTTGATTATTAATTAACCATTGTGTAATAAACACAGTGCTGAATTTTTTGCATAGATTATTTCTATATCCCCAACAAATCTATAGGGCAGGAAATATTTTGCTAGAATAAAATCTTCTTTCATTTTTCTAACAAAAAATATCTTCTTAGCTCATAAAGAATCATGGTCAATGATTCTATCAAAATTTGCAAGAAATAAAACTAAGCAATATAATATTTCTAGGACTTTTTGAAATTAAAAGACTTCCCCCAAATTATAATGTTGTTCCTTTGTAATAAGATTTTTCAGAGTGCCTACCAGCACAAAGCCCAGAAATGTTCTCTCAGTCTGTTACAGAAATTTTCGCTGGGCCCAAATCTCTGCGGAGAACCCTCAACGACAGACCTAGTCACCAAACAGTTTTAAAATCCTGCACTGGACTTTAAAATATTCATTCAAAAGAATGTGTACTCATCATTATTCATTGCTGCAATAAGTACAATAGCTAAGATATGTAATCAACCTACAGGTGTCTAATGACAGACAAATGGATTATGAAGATGTGGTACATATACACAATGGAATACAATGCAGCAGCAAGGAACAATGAAATCATGCAATTTGCTATGACCTAGTTAGAACTGTAAGATATCGTGTTGAATAAAGTAAACCAGAAGGAAGACAAACAGCATGTTTGCAATGTGGCATATACAACAATTGTATTAGGAAATGTAATGTAATAAAGGGGAGATGCCTACATCAGCCTTAACCTCAGAGTCTAGGGAAGAAAAGGAGAGAAAAAATAGAAATCATGGTGGGAAGAAAGATGAGAAAGGAATACAATGGAGGAAACAGGGGTCTTGACTTCAGTTATATTGGGAATATAGGAGGTGGTGAAGATATACGTCTAAATTGCAAGCTCAACAATACTGAAAACATGAACTCTGGTACCCTGGGACTTTAATGTGGAGTGAGGAGGGCACGATGGAGATGGGAACACTGGTGTTGAGATTGGTACTAAAATATTATATGCATAAATATCAACTACCAATAACTTTGCAATCCAAAGTACTTTAATTAAATTAAAAAATAATAATAAAATTAAAACACTGCACTTGGGGACTGGAGTGACAGTGCAATGGATAGCGCATTTGCTTTCACACAAATGACTTGAGTTTGATCCCCAGAATTCCATATAGTTCCCTGAACACTGCTGGGAGCAATTTCTGAGTGTAGATTCATGATTAATACCCAAGCACTTTAAGGCATAGCCCCAAAATAAAACAAAACATCAAGTACTGTACTAGGGCTAGAAAGATAGTACAGAGGTTAAGGTGCTTTCCTTGCATCCTATCAACCCCAGTTTTAATCTCTGGTGCACAAAAGGCTCCCAAGAGCTATCATGGATCTCCACTTCAGCAGAGAGCTCAAAATAGCTCCTGAACACAGCTGGAGTGGCACAACCTCCTACCCTCGAAAAGCAAACCAATAAAAGACTGCATTAGAAATCATTTGACCTAGAAAATGCACAACATAGTAGTATAGATTTTTTTTTGGGTGAGGTCACACCGGGCGGTGGTGTTGAGGGGTTACTCCTGGTTCTGTGCTCAGAAATCACTCCTGGCAAGTATGGGGGACCATATAGGATGCAGGGATTCAAACCATTATTGTCCTGGATCAGCTGTGTGCAAGCTAATGCCCTACCGCTGTGCTATCTCTCTGATCCAAGTTCTATTATATTTATAGTTTTTGCTTTTCCAATGATTATTTTTACTTTCTTAATGAAAGTGAAGCACTTTCTTTTTTTAAAATATAAATTCTGGGGCCCGGGAGATAGCATGGAGGTAAGGCGCTTGCCTTTCTTGCAAAAGGTCATCGGTTCGAATCCCGGTGCCCCATATGGTCCCCCGTGCCTGCCAGGAGCAATTTCTGAGCATGGAATCAGGAGTAACCCCTGAGCACTGCTGGGTGTGACCCAGAAACCATATATATGTATATATATATATATAAATTCTTTATTTAAGCACCATAATTGCAAACATGATTGTAGTTGATTTTCAGTCATAAACAGAACACTCCCCTTCACCAGAGCAACATTCCCACCACCAATGCCCCCTCCCTCCTTCCCATCCCCTGCCTGAATTCGAGACAAGCATTTTATTACAGTTATATATGTATATATATGCATATATATGTATATATATTAAGTTTAGTAAGCTTTTTTTTGTTTCTTTCTTTCTTAAAGGATAAGTGTTAAAAAATACAGTAGTAACAGTGTGAGAGTGACAATTGCCATTGTTTGCATAGGCTCAGCAAAATGTGGGGAAAACGGAAAAAAAGCCTGGGCCTAATTACAAAGGAGGCCTCACCCCTGAAATTTTGTGGCATAAGACCGACTCTGGGCTCCAGGTATACCAGGCTGCCCAACCCCTGAGTCATTCTCGGTGGCGAAACTTTTTCGCATATTAGCTGTTGTTGGTGCCAGGTTCCTGTAGTTAAAGACTCTAGTTGCTGCACATTTCCTTCATCGAGCCAGGTTGATGTGGAATGTCTTCTAGTTTCACTTCACCATTAGATGAGGAGACACCTGCCCTGAAAGCAAGTTGTTGCTGTTGCTAAGTCGTCTGGGTGTTAAGAGAGCACTCTTTGGAGTAAGTCAATGCCAGAGCAGTGGTAGGGTCTTCCCTGGTAGAGGTTTACTTCCTGATAATATTATAGAAAATTGTTTTTTTTAAATACATAGTCAAGTTATCTCTATTTGCAGGTGACATGACAATATACATTGAAGACCCTAAAAAGTCCACAAAAAAAAGCTCATAGGAACAATAAGCTAATACAGCAAAGAGGCTGGCTAAGAAGCAATGCACACAAATTGATTCCATTCCTTTATTACATGAATCAGAGGCAAAAGAGATCAAAGGGCCTATGCCATTTAAAATAGTGTTCAAAAAGATCAAATACAACAAAAATGGTGAGAGACATAATATGGCAATTTCAAAATAATAAATTTAAGTATCTTAGAAAATGGAAAAACATTCCATGCATGTGCATTCTAAGAATCAATATTGTTTAAATGACTTTCCTACCTATACTACTATATAAACTTAATGCAATTATTATCCAAATTTAGGAAATATTCTTCAAGAACTTCAAATAGTCAATTGAAAAATGTATGGTGAATATAAAAGACCTTAAAAAAGAAAATTGCGGTTGTTTTCATAAATGGTATTCATGGTTCAGGGGTGTATAGGCAATGCACATTCTTCTGAGGCCTGAGTCTAGTTGAAAATGAAGCACTTTCTAGCATATTATTTATTCTTTTAGTTTTAGAATGTGCCTGCATTTATATCCCATACTTACTCATTGTTTTTACTCCAAATGAGGAACCCCCTCACTTTTCTTACTGGTTCAGAAGAGCAGTTCTGAGTAATCTGTCCTCATCTTTGGGCTCGGTTGGCCAAGTGTCACACAATGTGAGAATTTCTGTTTAGTTTTGGTTTTTAGTTTTTAACCTTTCTGACCTTGCTCCTTAGAGCCTCTGTCCAGTCCATGTGCCTTGCAAAGATGAGGAGCACAGTCACTAAACCTCCTTTGATGGGGTCTCCTAGAGCTTCTTTGTAGAATTCTGTGGGGGGAAATTGCTTAATTTAATTTAGAGTTATTAAGCTGAGATCACCACTTTTAATAGAAGTCAACCTCTGGCAAATAGAAGTCAAACCCCTGGAAGTAAAAATCCCTGTCTCTCTGAATTCATGAAGGGGAGGGGAGGAGAAGAGAGGGGATGGGAATAGAGAGAATAGAGCAGAGAATTACCAGGTGCATAAGTGAACGCTGGGTGAGAAATTGCCAATATTAATAATTAACTATCTTGACCTCAACTGCAGTAGCAGCAGAAATATTTTTGATCTCTGCATAGAAAGAACATATCTACGCGTTTAAAAATAGAATCAAAATATAATTTAGAAAGTCGAATAAACTGCTCTTCCTAGACGAGTGATTTCCAAGTTCATCTCATCTATTACCCTCTTCTTGGAGGATGAAAAACCCCTGAGAATCCTCTCACCCCACTGAAAATTTGCCTTATTTAAGGAACTATCAGAAGGTAACCACCCTCTTCCACCCAATCCCCTCATGTACCAGACCCAAAGCTACTGCTGCCTCCTAGAATTATTCTAACTCCCCCTGCTGCTGAAGTGAGTCTCTACTCTGAGAAACTGGCCTACACTAGGACCATTCCAGCAGAAATCACTTTGGCAAAATTGCTTTGCTAGTCCCAGAATGAAATTCAGTACATGATTAGCAAATCACTTTGTTTTTCTCTCTTCCTATTGCAAAAACAGGAGGGAAAGTACTTTGAGATGATGTCAATGAAATTCTAATGAAAAAGTCACCATTATTTACTACATTATGATATTTATCATAATCATGATCTTTTACTTTCTATATATAAATCAAGCACTTTCTAGCGTATTACTTTTTCTTTTAGTTTTACAATGTGTTGTATTTATATCTTTTAGTTACTCATTGTTCTTTTAATTACTCACAATGAGGAATCCTTTATATCATAATTTTTTTTGTCACCATGCTATAAAAAGCTGTAAAGTTGCTCATGATTTTCTGTCCTACATTGTTCCAACACCCATCCCTTCACTAGTGTCAACTTCCCTCCACCAATGTATTCAGTTTCCACCTGAATTCCGCCTGTCTCTAAAGCACTTTAATTTTTTCTTTTTTCCTCTTAGGCACTGTGTTTTGCCATAGTGTTACTGAAATCATACCATTTTTATTATTTTATCTTCTTTCAAGCACCCAGTTCTCATCCAAATTGAACACTTCCTCCCATCATTCTCTGACCTAACCTCCCTCTACCACTGTGGCAAACTTCCTACAAAGGGTATTCCTCTTGTCCTTAATTTTATTGTATTTGGGTATTATTCTCCTACTATATTTCTTTATATCTTTCAATGGAGTCTAGTCTAGACAGGCTTTCTACTTCCCTCATTCATTCCATTTGTTATGATAGTTCTCAATGTAGTTATTTCTCTAACTGCACTTGCCACTCTTTGTGGTGAGCTTCATGTTGTGAGCTGGACCTTCCAGCCCTCCTCTCTTTTGTCTCTGAGAATTGTTGCAAGAATATCTTTTATTTTTTCTTAAAACCCATAGATGAGTGAGGCTATTCTGCATCTATTTCTCTCCCTCTGACTTATTTCACTCAGCATAATAGATTCCATGTAAATCCATGTAATGGAAAATTTCATGACTTCATCTCTCCTGACGGCTGTATAATATTTCATTGTGTATATGTTCCACAGTTTCTTTAACCATTCATCTGTTACTAAAGGGCATCTTGGTTGTTTCCAGAGTATGGCTATTGTAAATAGTGAGGCAATGAATATAGGTGTGAGGAAGGTATTTTGTATTGTATTTTTTTGTGTTCCTAGGGTATATCCCTAGGAGTGTAATAGCTGGATCATATGGTAGCTCAATTTCCAGTTTTTGGAGGAATCTCCATATCACTTTCTATAATGGTTGAACTAGATGGCATTCCCATCAGCAATGAATGAGAGTTCCTTTCTCTCCACATCCCTGCCAGCACTGCTTGCTCTCATTCTTTGTGATGTGCACCAATCTCTGTGGTGTGAGATGGTACCTCTAGAACAGTAAAGAAAGACTCTATCCTACGCTCCATCCTTTGATCTATGCAAATACTAAGATATCTAGATACAGAGGCCTTATTTTATCATCCATGATGGAGTGGAATTTCAGACACTACAAAAGGACCTACGGGAGAATAAAAGAACATGTACAGAGCCTGTAGTTATTCCCATGACAACATACTTTAAGGACTGAAAAACCCTGTATCTCTTAGGCCTAGGGAATTCCCTTTCTAATCTCCCCAATATAATGTGCCTATGCAAAAAAAAAAAGATGCACAATTTATTTTTTTTTGGTTTTGTTATTATTGTTTTTTTCCTGTTTTTTCCATTTTAAATCTTTTTTATTTATTTTATTTTTTATTTTATGAAGACAAAGATGCAAAAAGAGAATATTTAGTAAGAGTTATAGCTGTTAAAGAAATACATATAAGATATTCAAGTTAAAAAGGGTAAATGTAGGGTAATGATGGTTGGGGTGAGGGAGTGAAGGACTAGAAATGAGCTTGTAGGGCAGTGGGCAAGGGCAAAATACAAGATGGACATTCTGATATGCAAAACATACATTAATCACAGGGAATACTATTAATATATATTGTACATGTGGGTGCACTAGCCCCTGCGTGGTTTTGAAAATGAAGACCAGTGAAAAAAATTAATTGCCAGTAACTGCCCCAGAGCAACCCAGCACAACCCAGTGCAACACAGCATCTCCCAGCACCCCAAGCTAGGGAGAAGGCCTTTGGCCTGGGGTCTCCCCAAATCCCATGCTGGCAAGAACTAGCCGCTAGAACAGAAAAGGATTCAGAACTGGAAGCCATACATCTACCTGCCCTCCTTCTCTTGTCCCTCCCCTCTAGAGCAGGGTGAGGGGCTGTGAAAGTCTGGGGACCCCTTTAGAGTCCTCCCGGCATCTGCCTTTCTGGCAATCTGGGCTGATAGCCAGGGAAGGCCTGAAGTCTGGGGGAAAAAGAGGGGGGATAGCTGGGGGCCTGCCAAGCTTCCCAACACCCCCAAGCTAGGAAGAAGGCCTTCAGACATTTTTTTTCTTTTCTTTTTGGTTTGTGCTTTGTTTTGTTTTTTATTTCACGACTGTGGTTAATACTATGTGGTTGTTGTCTTTATTGCTGTGGTGCTTTTTTTTGTTTGATTTTTTTGTGTGTTGTTATGTTTTTCTTCCTTTTTTCTTTTCTTCTCTTAAATTTATATTTAGAGCCTTTAGAAGGACTCCTCCCATTTTGTGCTTGTTTGATTTTTGCCCCATTTTATTTTTTTCTTTCCTTCAAACAGATGCACATAACTTGAACCATCTTATTCCTCCTCACAAATTGAGGGGGAAATAATGGAGGGTAATCAGACCAAACAGTCATATGAACGTTAAGTAGAAATAAAAAATGATCAAATTAAAACACCAAATCCAAAGCCAACAACAGAATCGATACCCAATATTCAACAAGCTAGACATTGAGGGGACCACTTATACTAGTAGCCCAGGTGTTAAAGGAGGGGGATACGGAATGCATGCTGGGAACAGGGGTGGAGAGAGGACAGCATTGGTGGTGGGAATGCCCCTGATTCAATGTCACTATGTACCTAAAATATTACTGTGAAAGATTTGTAATCCACTTTGGTCAAAATAAAAATTATTATAAAAATATCTCTTACTATCTCCTGCCTTTTTCTTTTGTTCTAGGTCACACCTGGTGATGCTCAGGGATTACTCCTGGCTCTGCACTTAGAAATTACTCCTAGTGTTGTCCAGGGGGCCATCTGGGATGTCTGAGGTTGTACTCGGGTTGACTATGTGCAAGGCTAATGCCCTATCCACTGGACCATCATTGTGTCTTCCCCAAATATCTATTTCTTATATGTTTAATTTTTTTTTGTGTGTCACACCCGACAGTGCTCAGGGGTTACTCCTGGCTCCATGCTCAGAAATTGCTCCTGGCAGGCACAGGGAACCATATGGAGCACCAGGATTTGAACCGATGACCTTTTGCATGAAAGGCAAACGCCTTACCTCCATGCTTTCTCCCGGGCCCCAGTATATGTTTAATTTTAATTTGTAGTTAGAAAGTAAAAGATAATTATTATGAGATATATCATAATGTTGTAAATAATGGTGACTATTTCGTTAGAATTTTGCTAACACCATCTCAAAATACTTTTCTTCCTGTTCTTGCAATAGGAAGGGGAAAAAACAAAGTGATTTGCTAATCATGTTTTGAATTTCATTCTGGAACTGGCAAACCAATTTTGTCAAAGTGATTTCTGCTGAAATTGTCCTAGTGCTGGCCAGTTTTTCATAGTAGAGACTCACTCTACCAGCAGGGGGCGCTGGAATAATCTAGGAGGCAGCAGTAGCTTTGGGTCTGGTTCATGAGGGGGTTGGGTGGAAGAGGGTGGTTGCCTTTTGATAGTTCCTTAAATAAAGCAAATTTTCACTAGGGGGTGGGAGGTTGTAAGTGTTTGTTTTCTCCAAGGGGAGGGCAATAGACTAGATAAACTTGGAAGCCACTAATCTAGAAAAAACAGTTTTCTTTACCTTTCTAAATTATATTTTGATTCCATCTCTTTTTTTTTTCCCTTTTTGAGCCACATCCGGTGATGCTCAGGGGTTACTCCTGGCTATGAGCTCAGAAATCGCTACTGGCTTGGGGGACCATATGGAACACTGGGGAATCAAACCGAGGTCTGTCCTAGGTTAGCGCGTACAAGGAAAACGATCTACCACTGCGCCACAATCCCGGCCCCTTGATTCGATCTTTAAAATGCTTAGATATGTTCTTTCTATGCAGAGATAAAAGTATTTTTGCTACTACTACATTTGAGGTCAAGATATTTAATTCTAATATTGGCAGTTTCTCACCCAGTGTTCACTTATGCACTTGGTAGTTCTCTGCTCTGTACCCTCAAGTACCGTTCCCCTCTCCGATTCTTCCATCCCCTTCATGAATTCAGAGAGACAGGGCTTTTGAAGAAAGCTGAATGTTAACTTCTATTAAAAGTGATGATCTCAGCTTAAAAATTCTAAAGTTAAATTAAGCAATTTCCCCTTAGAATTCTACAAAGAACCTCTGGAGAGGTTTGGAAACAAATGTCTGTGCTCCTCATTTTTGCAGGGCACATGGCCTTGACAGAGGCTCTAAGGATCAAGGTCATGTAGGTTAAGAACCAAATACCAAAACTAAATTCTCACATTGTGTGACACTTGGCCAACTGAGACCAAGATGAGGAGAGATTACTCAGAACTGTTCTTCTAAACCAGTAAGAAAAATGAGGAGTTCCTAATGAGTATGTAAAAGATATAAATACAGGCACATTCAAAAACTAAAAGAATGAGTAATATGTTACAAAGTGCTTAATTTTCATTAAGAAAGTAAAAATAACCATTGGAAAGGCAAAGACTATAAATATAATAAAACTGTACTACTATGTTGTGCTTTTTCTAGGTCAAAAGTGCATTCTTTTATTTGTTTGCTTTTTTTGTGGGGGGGGGGGGGCTGGTCCACACACCAGCTGTGTTCAGGAGCTATTTTGAGCTCTCTGCTGAAGTATAGACCCTGAAAAGCTCTTGGGAGCTTTTTGTGCACCAGAGATTAAAACTGGGGTTGATAGGATGCAAGGAAAGTGCCTTAACCTCTGTAGTACCTTTCTATACCTAGTACAGTACTTGAATATTTTGTTTTACTTGGGGACTATACTTTACAGTGTTTGGGAATTAATCATGAATCTGCACCCAGAAATTGCTCCCAGTAGTGTTCAGGGAACTATATGGGATTCTGGGGATCAAACTCAGGTCAGCTGTGTGAAAGCAAATGCGCTATCCATTGTACTGTTACTCCAGTCCTCAAGTGCAGTATTTTAATTTTATTATTATTATTAATATTATTATTATTTATTTATTTTTGGTTTTTGGGTCACACCCGGCGGCACTCGGGTTACTCCTGGCTCTATGCTCAGAAATTGTTCCTGTCAGGCAGCGGGGACCATGTGGGATACCGGATTCTAACCACCATCCTTCTGCATGAAAGGCAAACCCCTTACCTCCATGCTATCTCTCTGGCCCCTTTTATTATTATTTTTAAATTTGATTAAAGAACCATGGTTTCCAAATTTACTATTGGTAGTTGAGTTTTATGCATATACTAATTTAATACCAATCCCAACACCAGTGCTCCCCTTTATCCATAGTACCCTCCTCCTTGCCTGCCACCTTAGCAAGCACATTAAAGACCCATGGTGGTATCAAAATTCATGTTTATAGTATTGTTGAGATTGCTATTTAGACATATATCTTCACCACTCTCTTATATCTCTACTATAACTGAAGACCAGACCCCTTGTTTCCCCATTGTGTTCCTTTCTCGTCTTCCTTCCCGCCTTGATTTCTTTTTTTCTCTTTCTTTTTTTCCTTAGACTCTGTGGTTAAGGCTGATCTAGGCATCTCCCCTTTATTACATTACATTTCCTAATACAACTGTTGATATACCACACTATGATCATGCTGTATTCATCTTCCTTCATTCAACACGATATCTTCCAGTTCTAACTAAATTGTAGCAAATTGTATGATTCATTGTTCCTTGCAGCTACATAGCATTTCATTGTGTATAGGTACCACATCTTCATAATCCCTTTGTCTGTCATTGGACACCTATGTTGATTCCATGTCTTAGAGACCTATGTTGATTCCATGTCTTAGCTATTGTACTTATTGCAGCAATGAATAATGATGTGCACACATCCTTTTGAATGACTGTTTAAGTCCAGTGCAGGATTTTAAAACTGTTTGGTGACAAGGTCTGTTATTGAGGGTTCTCTGCAGAGAAGATTTGGGCCCAGCGAAAATTTCTGTAACAGACTAAGAGAACATTTCTGTGCTTAGTGCTGGTAGATTATTTGGGGGA
>PVKC010021309.1:0-18216 GCA_004027635.1 Crocidura indochinensis | reverse complement strand
AAAAAAAAAAAAAAAAAAAGAAAAAAAAGAAAAACTATTCCTGTGAACATTTCCTAATGCTTAAACTTGTTTTTGAAATAATTCCCAGTCTGATCCTCCTCAAATAGGAAAATGAAATTCTGATGTACACACAGAAACGTTTTTGAATGCTAATTCCTCATGGGCACCAGGAAAAGTTTGAATTCTTTTCAATGCATGATGTGGAAATAACTCAAAAATTAAACTTTAGAAATTAACTCAACTGGCAAATAAAGTTTCCATCCAGAAAAAAAATTGGAAAACTGTAAACTAACCTCAGTGCACTGTGAAATCTAATTATTTCCATATTTCATATGTGCTGATACAAATCCCAAGAGATTTTTGAAGGGATGCAAGCCCCACTCTTGTTCAAGAATATCAATATCAGAGAAAAGGATAACCAAATTGACTGTCTCAAGTTGCATACTTAATTATATATGAATATATATATTTGTTTAAAGTTAGATGAAAAACCTAAAAATTTAGAGTGCTTCTTTATAATGTGAAATTAATTGATCTTTAAAAGGTAAGAACTCCAGTTATGATATCAAATTAATTTTATTAATAGTGAGAAAATTCTGTATTTTATTATTATTTAAAGCAAACATTTTTATGATCTCACCTCTATTTTCATTTCTATTTGAGCACCAGGGATACGAAATTTTGGGGGGTTGAATTTTAAAAAATGTACACCTCTCTTCTCCAGTGTACATATTCCATCACCAGTGTCCCCAAGCCAACAGCCCTCTCACACTCCTCCTGCCTGCTTCTGGGAATACATTTCACTTCTCTCTCTTGCTCTGTCTGTCTCTGTCTCTCTTCATCTCTCTTTACTCCCCCCCTTTTGATACTGTGGTTTGCATTACTGTTAAAGAAGTATATACTTTTATCCCCTTTCAGCACTTCATTTCTGTTCAGAGTTAACAGTTCCAACTATCATTGTCATAGCAAATATTTTTTAATCAATTATAAGATTTAAAATTTCAGGAGAAAAAATGAAGATAGTGATGTTATTTTATGCTACTCAGGAAAAAGGTATACACTTTAATGATAATTGGTAACTTAACATTTATTGGTGGTAGTTTTGAGTGCCATAAACATAACCTTTGTGTTTCCTAGTTTAATAAAAATAAAAAGCAAATTATATGATGGCTGAAATTCCATTTAAACTTTAAGTAATTTATAATTTGTAAAGATAATTTGGTATTACTAAACCTGCTAATTTATATGTATATTTATAAAGAAAGTCTAACAGAATAACACATTATTCTAAAATATGACCATATTTTATGAATAGCTTTTCGTTTCATTATTCAATACTACATTCCTTTACTTGCATTGCACTCTTAATTCATTTTGTTCCTCTTTTCTATTTTTCTTAGATCACACTATTACAGAATCTTTGTTATAGATTTGTTCCTCTACATATGTATAAATTCCATGACTCCAGTTATAAAAATATCAGACCAAATAACTCCTATACTAATTTTTCACACCAATAACACTTCCGATTTCAGTAATCACCATAGATTCTTTTGAGTTTAGAAATTAATTTTCATGTTTGTCAGTCTACTTGCAGTAGCCATTTATACTACTTATAGACTATCTCATTATTTTATATTACAATTATACACAGAATTTGCTACTCATTTCATTCAATAATCAACTTACTCATTTTATTCCAAATATTCATGTGAAATTCTATTTTCCTACTTCACCTATATTCTTCTGGTTTTGCTCATGTAATGACTAGATAATTTAGAATACATAAAAACTAACATACAAACAAAAATATTTCCTTGGTTATTTAAGATAAATGATTTGTTACGTATCCCTAGAATATAAAAATGAAGGAAGAAAGAAAAACAGAGTAATTCGATTCTGTTAACTTATGTTTAGTATTGAATAATTAATTCTGAGGTCTCAAATGGAACTGGGTGTAGATGAAACATATTTTATGTTAAAATAAGACTTGAAAGCTCAAGCTCTATTTATATTAGCAAAATATTTAAAATAATGTAAATGCCTGCGATCAAGACAATAAAATGTATCTATAATAATCAGGTAATAATATACTTTATAGATCTATAAGAATACTAAATAAAACACATAACATACAGTGAGTACAGTGACCAAAAATAAATTAATTTTGAATTCTTGAGAAAGAGTAAAGAATTAAGTCTCTTGTGTTGCAAATGAACACACAAGATTTGATCTCCAAACCATACGTTCTTAAAACCCCTGCAGCATTGATTCTTGACAACCTTTGAATGCAACTACCCACACCCCAAAAAAGCAAATTAAATTCTCCAAAGCCATCACTGAGATATTCTGAGTCCCTTGAATAAAACATTTCTTCCAATTGTTTGCTCCATAATAGGGACACAGTTCAGGATATCTTGCAATGGGTAGATGTTCATAGTTAACAATATTAAAAGTTATTTAAGGAGTTAAGGACTATATGTGACTTTAGATCAAATTCAAGTAATAGTTCTAATAAAACTAGTAGTTCTGCATGGAGTTGTAGTTCTCAATTTTGATCTCAGCCAGATACCTTCATAAACTGAGCTAAATTTAGTAATGTGTATGTCCATGATAATTCTTACTAGTGTGTAATGTTTCTATTTATATTAAGATTAAAATTATGTAGCATCAAATGGCAATTTCAATGTATATTTTAAAACATTTATTTTATTTTTATTATTACCAAAATAATTTCTCTAAAGTAAATTTAATAATTTTCCTAATTATTTATATTTTTATAATTCACTTTTATTTATTTATTTATTTATTTATTTATTTATTTTTTGGAGGGAGGACAGTTTGGAACTCAGTGAAGCTCAGGCAACTCTTAGGGGACCAGATGGGATCCTGAGGTTCAAACACAGGTCAGATGTGTGCAAGGAAAGTTCATTACCTGCTATACTACCTCTCCAGCCCCCAAACTCATTTTCTTGATTCATACTATTATCCCTGAAATAACACCTAATGGAGCTGGCCCTTATTTTGTAAGCATAAAAAAGACTATCTATTGTATAATCCCTGAAGCTTTCTGTTGAGTGCTGCATAAGTTGAGGTCCATTTAACAAATATGATCTCATGCACAGTCAGCATATGTGTACTCACTATAATTAAAATGCAATAACAAGAAATGCATGCCAAATGAGTTTTAAGCCTCTACCGACATATGAAATAACTTCTCCCTTCCAGGGTCAATTGAACCACATTTCTCACTTATTTTATTTACCCTTTGTCTCTGCATAACCCTCTAATACTAAGGGGAAAATCTAAAATACTAAAAGAAAAATCCTTTTTTCCCTTTGGAGCATCACTATATTAATTTAATGTTATTGTTCAAGCTAGGTACTTTTAAATATTACTATTTTCCCTAAAATACCCCCTTTCATTTATGTTTCATATGAAAATTATGTAACCACTTAATTTAGATTTTATACTATTACAAAGAGCAAGCAAATGTTGGCTAGACCACTCATAGCATAATAATTAAGTTAATTTTCTAAATGAGAATAATTTCTGAGAAATTATTGTCTCTGAACATGAAACTAATAGAAGTTAGTCTGTTTCAAAATTGTTAAAACATAAGAGGTGAAGAAATATTTGGGTCAAAGTTAAAAACTACTGATATCTGAATACATTTCTTTGATTAAGATGAGCAATTACTCAGCTAAGGTTTTGATATAAACAGTGTTCTTTTCCTTTTTTTGCTGTTTTTATGACAGGGAAATGCCTTTTCACTCAGGACCTCCTACTGCAGGAACAGCATTGCAGTTCTAAAAACAACATGAATCGTGGATTTAGTTAACAAAAAAACCCAATTATTCCTAATAGGGGCTAAGTAATTTCTCTTATAAGATTTAAGTTCTACATTTTTATTCAAATAATTAACACTATACTAACATATCTTATTTGTGGGCAAAATTAATAATTCATTTTGTATTTCCATGAATTAATTGGATAATTAAAATTTTTATTTTCAATTATAAATTGAAATTTAATTATTCAAGATGAAACTTATTTTGGTGTTTTAACATTGAGTTGTGTTGACTCTCTTATAGCATTCTTAAAAAAGAAAAATATCAAAATTATCATGCTGGGTTTTCTTTTTGATTGTTCTGCATTTTTGTTTGGTTTTTGTTTTTTGGCCAAACCCAGAGGCTCTCAGGGGTTACTCCTGGCTCTGAACTCAAAATTTGCACCTGGTAGGCACCAGGAACCATTTGGGATGGCGGGGATCAAATCTAGGTCTGTCCAGAGTCAACAGTGTGCAAGGCAAACACCCTACCGCTGTGCTATCTCTCCATCCCCATGGCTGTTTTTAAACTAGTAAAGATGAACATATTGGATAAATTTTATCAATATATATAGTTTAATATAAAAGTTTTAGGAAAAACAACAAAATCTAATGACTTTTATCCTTTTTTGATAAATGTTCATCAGATATGATGATGACAGATAACAATTATAAGGAATCTTATGTTACACCTACTAGAAATACAAAAAAAATGCTCTCTGAATTAAATTAAAAACAATGAAGCTTTAAATGTTTATTTAATTATTTATTGGTTTTAGGGCCACATCCTGTGGAGCTCAGAAGCTACTCCGGACTGTGAACTCAGAAATTAATTCTGGTAAGCTCTGGGAACATTAGGAGATGCTGGGAAATGTACCTGGTTCTGTCCCAGGTGGGCTGTGTGCAAAGCAAACACCCTACCACTGTGTTATCGCTCTAGCCCCTGACACTTTTAATGTTTTATTATTTTTCTCAGAAGCAATATTAGCGCAATCATCTGTGTACTTAAAATGAGAACATACACAGGAACTCACACATATGTACTATAAGAAAGTCAGTTGTGGCTTGAAACCTGGCACCAAGCCATTTGATAATATGTGTGACCTGATCTAAAAGAAGCATTAATTATCAAATATATTAAATAATAATTTGAATAAAAGTTAAATATGACATTGTATTAGGTATTTTAAAAAAGAATAAAAGAAAAAAGAAACATTTATGAATTTGAAGATCTTTGCTTTTTTTCATAGTGTTTGTTGTCAGACGACAAAGACAAATTGATGATCATAAATTAAGCAATGGCAACGTTTCAAAAATGTGAACTAATATTTATTAAATCATGACACTCATCTGTTCACTACATTGATACGATAGTTATATTTTATTTTAATCATGAATAATTTAAAAAAATTACCCTACATTAAATATTTAACCTATTCAAAATTATCCTGTCCTAAATATATCAATTAAATACATATATTATATAAAAGATTACTTTTATTAAACCAAATTAAATATTGAACTAAATTTAATAATTAAACTGTATTTTATATTAGATCAATTTAACACACTATGTTAAAAATTTCAGTTTGTACAAGAATAAAATGGTACCAGAAATAAATATTGGATAAGTTTTTAAAAAAATGACTGCAAATTTAAGTAATAGAAAGTTCAACATAAAAATGTTAAGTTAATATATATATATATACATGTTTATATGTATAGCCCTGTACTTAAGCATGTAGAGAAAAAGCATGATTACTATAGTGGACCTTTATACCACTTTATGCCTGATATAAAAAAAAATAATCATGTCTTCCTAAAAGATTCTATCACAAGCATGATAAATATAATAAATAAGTAAATACAGCATGGCATTATTTTCTTTGACAAAATCTAGTCGATGAGAATGGAAATATTAAACTATGCACTGCTCTAAGTGCTGAGTATGTAGACATGAATAAAACAGAAAATTCTTCAAATGCTGTGTTCTATTTTATTGTATGTAGCAGGAGAAACAACAATTAAAAGCCTAATATATTATTAACATGAAGACATTTGAAGACATGTGATAAATAAAACAACATATAATGCTAGAGATTGTTAGAAAATTCATGCTATTGGGGAATCATAAGTGAATACATTTCGAGAAAGGTGACATTTGAGGTCAAAAAGATAATGGGGTGTTTCTGACCTCTAAGATGAGTTAGTGCTCTTAACTCTGAGTGTTCAGTCCTGTTAATGCTTACGACTGAAGGTAAATGACATTTTCCCATACCATTTTATCATATACAGTCAGCAGGTAGAAAATGATCCTGAAATTGAATATTGCCTCTGAATATTCAATGTTTTCAAAATTGACAGATATCTGAAGAGTTCTTAAAATGCCGAACAATCTTACATTATTTTCATTTAGTGACAGCCCACTGTTACTGGGATTGCTCCCCCTCGTGCTCAGGGTAGTGGCCATATTTTTGGAGGGAGGTCCTACCCACTGATACTCAGGAATTTTTCCTGACTCTGTTCAGTGGTGCCATGGATAAAACACAGTGAGCCAAATGGAAGGCAAATTCTCTCTTCTATCAATCCAGTACAAACTTTTAAACAAGTATGCAATTTGGAAATATGAAATCAAACCCCACACCAATAATTTAATACAGAATTGGTTACATGTGAAGTCCAAATAAAATTTAGACTCCAGTCATTGATATACAATATTAGTGTCACTGTTCATTCAACTTAAAGCAAAACACCGGTGCCTCAGCAATAATACAGACAGTAGAGCATTACAGATATCTGACATGGATTTGATCCACTACATCCCATATGGTTACCTAATCACTGACAGAAATGATCTCAGAACGCAGAGCCAGGAATAAGTCAGAAGCCTAGTGGGGTGTGACTCCAACCTCTCTCATCACTCCCAAAATAAAATAAAATAAAATTAGATCAAGTTTAATTTATACTATGCAACCTTTCTAAAATATAGGTCCTATTTTCTTTTTCAAATCCCCTTTAAGCAGATAACATTCAACATGATTGAAACTTCTTTGATGACTGAAAAGCTTGAAGGACTTACAGTTCTCACTTTGAACATTCATTCTCACTTAACTCGTACTAGCAGTGAAATAAAAGATGTAGGAAACTGAATTGAATTTATAGTAGGAGCAACTTCTTAACATAGACACTTGCTTAAAAATAAAGATGTTTTTAAATAAGTTTAATACATAGAGATAAAGCACAGATGGTTAAAGGGTTTCTAATAAATTCAATTCATTGTTTAATAATGCTTGATTGTGGGGGCCGGGCGGTGGCGCTGGAGGTAAGGTGCCTGCCTTGCCTGCACTAACCTAGGACAGACTGCGGTTCTAACCCCCGGTTCCCCATATGGTCCCCCGTGCCTGCCAGGAGCGACTTCTGAACGAATAGCCAGGAGTAACCCCTGAGCATCACCGGGTGTGGCCCCCCCCAAAAAAAACAAACAAACAAAAAACAAAAAATAAATAAATAATGCTTGATTGTATAATTACCCTTACTAAAATTTTGAAATACTAAAAAGGAAATATAGCCAATGAAATTTAGCTTAAAAGTTGGAAATCTGAATGGCTCAAATTTTACACTTAATCTATTTAGTATTTTATTGTCACAGCTCTGAATACACATGCAGCTTTCATTCCTCTACAATGTGATCAGTCAATATTTAAAAATTTTAAAATATCTCAAATAGTTCATTGCAATTTAACCATTCCTTAGTATTATCTAACATTAATTCATTATATTTGGGAGGCAAAATTGATAATATGGAAGGTAGGGTGTTGGCCTTGCATGTGACTGACCCAGGTTTGATTCCAAGCATCCCACATAGTCTGCCAAACCTAACTAGGACTTAACTCTGAACTCAGGAGGAATTCCTGAGCACCTCAGGGTGTGGTTAAAATGTTTAAAAAAGGAGTTGGCCTGGGCTCTGTCACACCATTTGAATCCATTGCCATGTGGAAGCTGAGTGCCTCTGCTGGACTAGAATTCCTCCCTCCGGGAACCCATCCTGAAACCTTCACTGGCCAATGGAGAACTCAGACCACTCCAGCTCAGAAACAGAAAAACAGGTCCAAAATGGTGGTTGGGAAAGGGAACAATGTGCTCACCTTGCTGCAACTCCTCCCACCGGACAGGGGCCTGGCAACTGTAGGAAGTCTAAACACAGCCTAGGCCCAAGCTCCCAGTGTCACACACTGTTTGAGTCTATTGCCATCTGGGAACCCTGTGCTTCTGCAGGACTGGGATTCCTGCCTCCGGGACCCCACCCTCGAGGCATTCACATGCCTTACAAAAGAAATTTTCCCTCATCCTCATCAGCCATTTTACCCTAAACCACTCAGCAGTGCTGGCGAGCAGTGCGATGATTCTTACTAGTCTACCATGAGTACAACATAATGCTCATAACTGTGCCTACATGAAAGAAATTGTGATGCACATGACCTACTGGATAATAATACAGGGTATATACTTCCTATACAGTGTTCATTACCATACTACATATCTTCTAGAATGCTCTATATACAATCTATTCTAGTTAGTCTTTCTGGAGTAATGTCTACCCTCACCAAACCAGATTGACCAGAAAATGGAAAACCTGTCCTGGCCTTAACCACTTTTACTTTCTCTCTCCCTTTTATATTTTATATCCAATCTCACCTGTGCCTGCTTTTTAACTGTAACCCATCAATCAATTGATGAATACATATGCTTACCATATTAAAGGCTATTTAAAGTTCTTCTGTAATAGATATAATATCAATTCCATGGTAGAGTCTCCCCCAACAAAACTCATTACCATGTCACTTGGTTATGTTGACTTGAATTCCATGATTTTTTTTTTTTTGGTTTTTGGGTCACACCCAGCAGTGCTCAGGGGTTACTCCTGGCTCCATGCTCAGAAATTGCTCCTGGCAGGCACAGGGGACCATATGGGGAACCGGGATTCGAACCGATGACCTTTTGCATGAAAGGCAAACGCCTTACCTCCATGCTATCTCCTGGGCCCCGAATTCCATGATTTTTTTAAGAATGCTACACACACATCCTAAGCTATTCCTTTCAACAATTTAGTTTACCTTTACTAAGCATGACATGTCTAGAAGGTAAAAAGGTGGGGGGGGGGCTTTTACAGCATATTTGCCAGCTATACTTTTTTTCTTTTCTTTTCTTTTCCTTCTGTTTTCTCCCTTCTTCTCTTCAAGTGTTCTGTCCCATATCACCGAGGAAAGCTTTACAAATGTAATCCATGAGCCTATCTGGATGCTAATGTAGGTGCACTTATATATGTGATATGTGCTAGACATATCATTGTCAGTCTAATTTCAGCCCAAAATAGATACAATATCTACGCTGCATAGTGTCCTCCCTTCTATCGTAGATAACTCTTCCCTCCTTAATTTTTTTCTTAACACCTTACAAAACCTCTTCAAGCCCTTCATGTTAATCCTGATTTTAACCTATTGTTACTCATTCCTTAACTTCTCATGAAGCAAAACATTCTCCCCAGCCCAGCCAGATGCCAACCAGCTCCCAAAGTGAAAAGACAGACTCTCAACATGAGAAGAAACCGACAGTCTGACGCTATTGATTTGCTCTTGGTGACCCTTAAGCTTTTTCCTCCAGGTACCTTGGACATTTGTTGTTACCAAAGTTGATTCCTGAGAAATCCCCCGATTGAGGACATTTCCTGTTATGGTACTGTTGGGAGCCATCATACCTAGCCTGCATAGTTTGAAACGGCGTACTAAATCTTACCCCTTCCTTGTCTATTTACAAAGAGTTAAAGTGGACATAGGCATTTCCTTTGAATATTTTGTTTAGATACACTTTAATAGGCATAACTATTATCAAACATCTCATATTGCATCAATTTACCGTTTCCTTGGGTTCCATTCAATATACTAGCAGTAGACTGGTATACTATATACTACACTATATATAGTCCAGGGGTCCTCAAACTTTTTAAACAGGGACCCAGTTCACTGTCCCTCAGACCATTGGAGGGCCAGAGTATATTAAAAACAAAAATTATGAACAAATTCCTGTGCACACTGCATACATCTTATTTTTATGTGAAGAAACAAAATGGGAACAAATATAATATGTGGTCTGTGGGCCATAGTACTTGTACTATAAATACTAGTATACTCCAGTATACTCTTAGACAAATCTCTGTTCAAAGTTCATGTAAACTAAATGCTCTGGGGTGTGTCGTTCTTGACACCTCGGCTCCCCAGACACAAACTAGTAACTCCCTCTGACACTGTATCTTTTTGCATAGGCACATTAAAATTAAAAAAATTAACAGTTGCAAATATGTTCTTATCTAATAGACATGGGAACACAAAATTTGTGATACTGCAGAGGGACCTTACACCCTAGACACTTGGCCTAATGACTTGCACCCTAGACACTTGGCTTAGACTCCAGTTGAATTGATTATCACTGATTATCCACCCCCTGAACTGAGATTTCCACTTTTGAAAACAAATAAGTTTTCCCACACCAGCACCAGGAACATAAATTCTACCAAGGAAGGCCCTACTATGGCACTGACTTACTCCAAAATTAGTTCTTATATCACCCTAACAACAAGGCAACAGCAATAGTCTGCTTTTAGGGCAGGATTCTCTGCAATATTAACTGTTGGAGAGACAGAACCAAAAGACACAGACACCATCTGGTCTTCCACACAGGACCTGTACAAAAACCAGGTATAACTAAGAAACCTAACTAGCAATAACTATGACACTGAAGAGCTGACCACCGAGAGTGACTAGGAGGTTGGGCAACCTAATATGTCTGGAGCCTTGAGTTGGTGTTATGACATGGTGCTTCAGGCGTAAGAACTCCCTGGTTTTTAGGCCAAAGGTGTTTATTTCCAATTTCTTCCATATTTTTCTGTGCCTATGCATACTTCAATTGCCACACACAGACATTTTTTAAATGTATTTCCCGGTTCTGGAGAAAAATATAGGAGCATACTAAATCTTTGGCTATTGCGTTAATGAATTTATAACCAACACAGGAAGTTTCATAAATATAACTACTAATAAATTCTCTCCCCTTCTTCCATTTTATTTAATTCTATGTTCTCTTTCTTTTTTTTTGCTTTTTTGTTTTTTCGGGCCACACCCATTTGATGCTCAGGGGTTACTCCTAGTTAAGCACTCAGAAATTGCCCCTGGCTTAGGGGGATCATATGGGACGCCAGGGATCGAACCATGGTCCTTCCTTGGCTAACACTTGCAAGGCAAATACCTTACTTCTAGCGCCACCTCACTAGCCCCTCTTTCTATTTCTTAATAACTTTGCTTTCTGTCAACCTGAAAAAAATATATTATGATCAGTTATGTCAACAATGTGATAGATTTTCTTTAAATAATTAATTTGATTGAAAAAAGTCAAAAAGAAAACAAACATGTGTTTTTAATATGAAATTTTTATTTTTAAAGAAAATGAGATATTTGGAATCGCTATCCTGGTCTCTAACAGCAGTAACTTACTGAATAGAGAAAATCACAATCAAGCTTAGTAAACTTGATATGCAATTAGTCTAAAACTGGCCTTTATTTTATGTATGTATGTATATATATATATACATATATATATTTGCATATATTCTCACTTGGAGACAACACTGGTAAATTCAGAGCTTAGTCCTGGTTTTGTTCTCAAGAGTTACTAATGGTATTGTTCAGAGAATCCTGTGTAGTATGAGATCAAATCAGTGTTTGTGCATGCAAAGTATTACCCCCTATACTATTTATCTAGCTTGTTTTATTTTTATTTATTTTTATTTTCAATTAAAAAGTTTTTATGAAAGTCAGATTTACCTTGAAAGAGAGAAAATAACTTTTGTAAAATAAAGTGGATAAAGAGAATAACGATTAGATGATTAGACGTTCTTAAAATCATTGGGTGATACAAGCAGACTTCTAATTAAATTTTAATTTTATATCTGTACAAATACACTATGAAATATAATTATATACCTTATAGATCCTTTTTAAAAATAAAGTAAGTTTATAAATAAAGTAAACTGGAAAGTTAAAAATTATGGCATGATTATAAACATCAGGCACAATAGAGAATGGGAGACCAAAACAGAACAAAACAAAACAAGTCAAAACAATCTCTAGAAACCACCATTACTGCAAATGGAGAACTTAGTACAAATTACTCTAACTAATATCCTCAGGAGTAACTTTCCAAAACACTGGAAAATAAAATACTTCCAGTGACAGATTGAAACAGTTCATCAGACAGTTTGATCAAAGCATAGAGCTCTTATGATATCTGATATTTTCTAATATAATAAACTTGATAGCACCTTTCATATCTATGGGACTCAACAGAATAAGGACAGCATTGTTGATGGCTCCTCTGGTTTAGAGGTATGAAACAGTTCTTAAATCCATGTAATTAATTTAGAAATCTTATGAGATTTTATGAGTTTTATTTTATTTCAAAATTTACAGTGTTATCCCCAAACCCTAAATTTTAGACTTTCCTCAAATTCCAAATACTAGAAGAGACAAAATAATATTGTACATTTTTGATGACATTATATTTGATCACAACCTAATAGAACTGTTTGAATACAGTTATAAAACATTTATATTCCCCACATATTATTTAATCATCGATTAGCATAACTTATTTTCTCACTACTCAGTGTCTTGTTCTTTTTTGTTTGTTTTGGGATGACACACAGCAATGCTCAGGGGTTGCTATTGGCTCTACACACAGGAATCTTGCCTATGTTATGTTCATAACATAATATGTTATGTTATATGGGATGCTAATGATCTAACATGGTTGGCCACATGCAAGCCAACGTCCCTAATTGCTATGCTATCCCTTTGACACCATGGATATTTTTGATGATACTTTCTTGATAATATGTGAGAGGAGATAAACAGAGTAAAAATGTTCATGAGAGAACACATGCTTCTCCAGAGTGGAAATAAGCACCATATATATTTAAGGAAGAAGATAGACTTGAAGAGAAGGATTTAGTCCTGTTCTTGAGTCTTAAATTATTTCATCATATATTTTTGTTTTGTTTTGTGTTTTGTTTTTGGGCCACACCCAGTGATGCTCAGGTGTTGCTCCTGGCTATGTGCTCAGAAGTTGTTCCTGGCTTGGAGGACCATATGGGACGCCGGGCGATGGAACCACGGTCTGTCCAAGGCTAGCACAGGCAAGGCAGGCACCTTACCTCTATTATTTCATCATATATTTTACTTGATCCTTTTTAATCTGTACATGTTTTACACATCTTCTAATTATTAATTTTGTGTTTTATCAGTTTTATCCTTTTTTCATGCAAAATAAAACACTGTAAGAATTTCCAACTCATAAAAACTTAATTGAAATCAATTGAGATTTCTCTGTGGGATTCTTCCTATCTTCCTACTTTGGCCAAATGTAAACTAGTGATGAAAGTAATTTCTGAGAAAAATTAAACTGAAAAGAATCAGGCAAATAAAAAGACATTGGAATGAAAAATTTGTCTGAGTACCATTATCAAAAGTTATCTATAACATGAGAACGGATTTGTCTGAGAAACAGTATATTAGAGATGCAGATTTAACTGTCACAATTGAAATCCTTAAATCTGCACCTGATACTTAAACCGTTTATTTATTTATTAGAAAAAGTTTAAGGTCAAGAAATTAGTTCTATCTGAAAGTATGAGTTCTGCAAAGACTGAGTCTAAATTCAAGGAATACTATAAATATTGACATGTGAGAATAGTACTGGTAATATTGAGTGGGACATCTAATTGTTATACTTCTCTGAGTATGCATATTTGAAATAGAAATTTTTTAGCTATTTTTGCCAAAATTTAAACGTTCTTATATTCAGTGCTTATAATATATATGTATATATAATAATTTTTGCTTTTACATTGTGGTACAAGGAGTAAGTAGAAACCCATGTTGAAATCATGAGCCTTAAGGCTTAGATAGGCCCCTGCTGTGAGATTAAAAACTGGGAGAGACTGAGGTGGCCTGTCACCTGTACTGAGAGGGTCGAGGAGGGCACAGCACAAACTTTCTCCTGGAGGCTCCAGAAGACATCGGCCACTCCACTTTGCTTTGCAGCCATATGCTCTTTCTAATTAATGAACCCCACCTTAACACGCAGAAAAAGTCACACTACAAGAGTGACAATGGGGAAACCATGCAGGCAAACACTATGCAAAGAGAATGAAGATGATAGCTCTGATGACCCCCAGAATACCAACCATCTGAAATATGGAGGATCCTCATGGAAATCAAAGAGACTTAGATAGACTTCTTTACTTGAAACAGGTATGAAGTCCACAGTTTTCACAGTAATGGGAAAAGGTTGATAATATATAAAACAGAATAACAATGTGTAGAATGTTAAGGGGTCCAAGTATAGAAAAAGAGAGAGAAAAATTCATAGTCCCAATGTTGACAGAAATGCAATTATCCTGTAATTAAATTCTGTTTGCTGACAGAAGATAACCTTGCATTAGAGTGTGGAAAGATACCCCAGAGAGATTGTTCATAAGCTAAAAAAAAGTGCAGCATTTTAAAGATATACCAAGACGTATATGAATAATATCAAAGTGACAAATTCAATGTAAGGATGAAATTATAACAAAGTAATTACAAATGGTAAAGTAACTTTGTAATCTAGAGAACCACTTAAGCTTTTTAATAGAAGGTATGTCTCTTCCTTTGGGAAAATTTGTCAGTAGATCATCAAAAGATGAGTTGACAACAGGAAAATTGATACTAAGCAGAACGGAAGGATTAAACTATCAGAGACTATGGTGTCTTTCATGTCTGGAATTTTGTTGGTTTGTGTGGGAGCCTCAGTTGTCTTGGATCTGTTGTTTTACTCTTTTCATTGTACTCAGGGATCTTTCCTGGCAATGCACTGGCTTGACCTTTTCTTTTATTTTTTTAAAAATTTTTCTGGGAATCAACCTTCATCAGTTTCATGCTGTGCAAGTGCCATACCCACAGTACTAAAACTCCAAAAATTGGGTCTGAAACTGATTTAGATAAATAATTATTATTTAGCCCTAACTTTCAAATATTTTCACCACCAATGCATTAAATTTTGGGGACTTATAATTTTTAATTATTATTTCTTTTATTTTTTCGAAAAATATCTTTATTTAAATTTAGATGTAAAGTACTATGCAATTTCTTATAGGAGATTCTATCGATGACTTCTATTTCTTTTTTTTGAGATATAGTATTAAGGAAATAACTACTCTGAGCAAAAAGAGAGGGAGGAAACCATCAGCACATTGTATAACTTACTGAGTGGGGAACATTTGCTTCAAGCCTGTGAGTTACGAGATTATAGTGATTATGGCAGGAGATTTTCAAGGCTTCATAGAACTTAATAGTAATCACAAAGGTTTTCCTTCTTCTGTTTAAAAAAGAAAAATAGTAGGGGGCTGAGAGTGAAAATCTTTCACCTAGTGTTAGAGAGAATCAGTTTTCCATTAGCAAGCTAGTTCTACTGGGCCAATTCACTAGTCTTGATTCTTTGTTCCTTCCTGAATGTTTCACAGTCCTGATGAATTTAGCTTTGAGATCCTCCCTGGAGGAGAGGAAGACTAAGTGTTAGGAACCCAGCAGGCCAACCCTATGTGTTCTGAGGAAAATATACAGTCGCTAATAAAGTGTTTGGATTTTTCTTTCCTTCTTATCAGGTGCAGAAGACTCTGGGGAAGCTGGTGTGCTCCTTGAATATTTTTATCTCTATCTAAAGCTATTCAGTTTTGTGTATCTAAAAATAGATCTGCAGAAGAATGCATTATTTGATATACTTACAAAGAAGGTAATAGGAAAAGAATAGCCTTTAACAGAAAAAAAAGTTAATAGGTAAAGGTATTAGCAACCAAAATATTGAATCATAAGGTGCAAAAATCACTGAATATTGCTTATGTCTTATGTCCTATAGCATTTATAGTCAAATCTCAAAAAGTTTCTACCAGGTAAGGATGAAGAAGGAGAATGAGATAGTATACAACTGACCCAGAAAACCATTTAATTTGGGAATATTCTTATTATCCTAACAACTGGCATCAATATTGCCAATTATGCCAATTGTTAGGGAGCTCAAAATGCAAGTATTGTTTTTCTTTTTATATATTTTATTTTAACACCTTGATTACATACATAATTGTATTTGAGTTTCAGTCATGTAAAGAGCACCACCCCTAACCAGTGCAACATTCCCATCACCATTGTCCCAAATCTCCCTCCTCCCCACCCAACCCACGCCTGTACTCTAGACAGGCTCTCCATTTCCCTCATACATTCTCGTTATTAGGACAGTTCAAAATTTAGTTATTTCTCTTACTAAACCCATCAATCTTTGTGGTGAGCTACATGAGGTGAGCTGGAACTTCCAGCTCTTTCTCTTTTGTGTTTGAAAATAATTATTATTGCAAGAATTATTTTTCTTAAAACCAATAGATGAATGATACCATTCTGCGTTTTTCTCTCTCTCTGACTTATTTCACTCAACATGATAGGTTCCATGTACATCCATGTGTAGGAAAATTTCATGACTTCATCTCTTCTGACAGCTGCAAAATATTCCATTGTGTATACGTACCACAGTTTCTTTAACCATTCATCTGTTGAAGGGCATCTAGATTGTTTGCAGAGTGTTGCTATGGTAAATAGTGCTGCAATGAATATAGGTGTAAGGAATGGGTTTTTTGTATTGTATTTTTGTGTTCCTAGGGTATATTCCTAAGAGTGGTATAGCTGGATCGTATGGGAGCTTGATTTCCAGTTTCTGGAGTACTCTCCATATCGCTTTCCATAAAGGTTGAACTACACGGCATTCCCACCAGCAGTGGATAAGTGTTTCTTTCTCTCCACATCCCCGCCAACACTGTTTGTTATCGTTCTTTGTGATGTGTGCCATTCTCTGTGGTGTGAGATGGTACCTCATAGTTGTTTTGATTTGCATCTCCCTGATGATTAGTGATGTGGAACATGTTTTCATGTGTCTTTTGGCCATTTGTATTTCTTCTTTGTCAAAGTGTCTGTCCATTTCTTCTCCCCATTTTTTGATGGGATTAGATGTTTTTTTCTTGTAAAGTTCTGTCAGTGCTTTGTATATTTTGGGTTTTTTTTGTTGTTTTTTTGTTTTGTTTTGTTTTGGGGGGTCACACCCGGCAGTTACTCAGGGGTTACTCCTGGTCTATGCTCAGAAATTGCTCCTGGCAGGCGCAGGGGACCATATGGGGCACCGGAATTCGAACCGATAATCTTTTTTTTTTTTTTTAGGTTTTTTTTTTTCGAACCGATAATCTTTTGCATGAAAGGCAAATGCCTTACCTCCATGATATCTCCCGGGCCCCGCCTTGTATATTTTGGAAATTAGCCTCTTATCTGATGGGTATTGGGTGAATAGTTTCTCCCATTCAGTGGGAAGTATTGTTTTTCTGCTGTGCTAGTATACCAAATTTTTGAAAGCAATATTCCCATGGCAACCTTTTTTCCTCCTGGCAACCTTTTTAACAGCATATTACCTTAAACATTTGATATTTCTTAGATATTATTTAAATACCATATTATATATCATATAATAAATTACATACACTTTATTCTATATGACTTAGCAACAAGTGTCCAAAACCTACTACACTAATCAAGAGTGAAAGTGTGTTGAATTAATACTTTAATTAAATATAATTAAAACCAATCAATTTATCTTTAATTCATTAAGAATTAATTAAAATATTTGAAATAAATATTTTCTGTACATAACTAAATAGTGGTTATTTTTGCAGTGTAATAAAATTTACTTTGACAACTTTGATCATTGCCAAGAAAAGTTCGTCTGTCTTTTAAAGTGTGCACGTCTACTAAAATATTTGCTCTTAACTAATGGAGTGCAAATGGAGAGCTATCTCACACATGAAGACATTTTCTCATTGCCTTAACACACTTCTGTCATTAATGGGTAGACTGCAGCTGCCAGTTTTCTTGTCAAACAGAAGCAATTCTGTATAACAAAATATATCTTCCCCAAAATGTTAATAGCAGGCTATTCACAAAGTTTGAAAAGGTCACATTGGACTAGAGAGATAGCATGGAGATAATATGTTTGTCCTACATGCAGAAGGACAGTGGTTCGAATCCCGGCGGTTAGAAACCCGTCATCTCATATGGTCCCCCGAGCCTGCCAGGAGTGATTTCTGAGCGTAGAGCTAGGAGTGGTTCCTGAGCGCTGTCGGGTGTGACCCAAAATCAAAGAAAGGAAGGAAGCAAGGAAGGAAGGAAGGAAGGAAGGAAGGAAGGAAGGAAGGAAGGAAGGAAGGAAGGAAG
>PVKC010021308.1:0-18129 GCA_004027635.1 Crocidura indochinensis | reverse complement strand
GCCACCGCCCGGCTCCCAATAACTGAATATTATAAAGCAGGATCCCATCAAGAAAATGGACACTGTGTACTAATTAGTAACCTGAAATATTTCTTTAATGATTATATACATCAAGTAATATGTAGGGAAATTTCTTTTCAAACATCATCTAACCTTTCTTTTGAATAGCCTGATTGTAAAACTGACATAAAGTAAACTCTATTTCACTATATAAGATTCTCATTTTTTTCTCATATTTTCAATTCTTGAGGTCTACTCCTGACTCAATGCTCAGCAATCATGCCTGGAAGTGTTTAAGGGATCATATGTGGTGCTAGAGATTGTTCTCAGGCTAACTGCACGGCAAGCACCGTCTCTGCTATACTATCTCTACAGGCCAACTATTTTAGAAATTCTAAAGTATCTGTACACATATAGATCAATCATAACCATGAAGATAATATAGACATTACTTGTAACATTTTTCTGATAGTTCCTCAATACCTAGTAAAGGCATATGCAAACACTGTCTTTTCTAGTTAAGTAACTACATCAGAATTTTACATAAATGTAATGACAAATGAATATACATCTTTTTTCACTTAAAGTAACTATTTCCAGAATAGCTATATTATATAGAGTCAACATCTTGCAGTAATTCATTGCTGAAGAGTTTCATTCCTTGTGTATTCCACAGTTTGTTTATTCATTCACCTGTTGATAGATATGATTGCTTTCCAATATTGGATTACTCACAGAAACTGGTGATATTAATATTATTGTCCCGACTTTGTAAAAACCTCCGCGTTATTTCTCTCAACTAAATATTTGGGAGTAAAATGAATGTGTCTTACCTTTTTAAGTAACTTCCCTATTGTAATCCAAGTAGTATTTTGAATTAGCTCAAAATTTAAGCAAAAGCATGGAGAATTTCAGTTTCTCTAATTCTACAACAACATTTGTTTTTGGTAATTTTAATTGGTATGTAGCTAGTTGTCATTTTAAATTTTATTCCTCTGTTCATCAACAATATTAATAATTTTTCTTGTATTTATTTACTGGTTGTCCAGATATTTGGGTACTATTTTAATCAGTATGAAATGCTCTCTGTGGATATTACAAAGAATGCATGACTTACTTTTATTATTTTCCTAATTTAAAAACATTTACTAATCTTGCTAGTTATAAATTTAGCATGGCCTAATATTTGTATCTACAAAAGCTCAACACAAGAATACTAAAATTGATTCTGAAACTGCTAAATTAGCAAATACAAAATTTATCATTTGCGTCCAATTAAATTATAATGCAGTCTCCTTGCAGTTAATAATTTACTTACATATATTTATTTAAGGCTAATATATAAGTGAAATTAAAATATATAAGATTCTTAGATTTAATATAGCTCAAACTACTTTTAAGAAAAAATATCAGAAAATAAATTTCAATTAAAATCACAGGAAATAAGTGATCATGTTAATTTAGGGATTTCCTGGAGGAACTTGGACTTAGTGCTTTTAATAATTGAAAATATTAGTAAGTGAATTTTATGAATAAATTACAAAGTTGAACAAAGATATTCTTTAATTTGAATAGGAAAATAATAAATTGTAACAATTACACTGACTACTTTACTGGGAATGATATTTCATGCATGAAGTCCTAATAACAATTTGTAGACCATGGTGCCCCAAATTAGAATTTAAAAATATGTTCAGCATACACAATTTAATACTTACCAATAACTTTGAATAGTAAGTAATTGTCTTATTTTATATCATATATACTTATAAAAGATAAAATAGTAAAGTTATAATTAAATAGTTCTAATATTTTTGGAAGCTAATTGTTTATGATGTAGAACCTAAAGATTTTGCTAGTTTAGTAGGATTTTTAATTACATAAAATTATTTTGTACTTTATATAACCTTGGTTAAATTATAGTGACAGGGCACAAAAAGTAAACAGAAGACCTGAATATCCTACTCAAGTTTTTCTTAAATGTAAATTTCATTATATATAAGTAATACATTATATTGTACTATGTTTATTTTTTTCTTTAATCTTCTCTTCTTGGTCCTGCACTAGTTAATGTTTTGGGGACAGTGTCATCTGTAGACTGTAGAAAACAGGAAAAAATTTTAATTTATACATGCTCTATTTTATATTGACTACTAAGTGTTTTAAATTAGAAACTCTGGATAAGCAGCATGTGGTTTATTTATCAGTTCAGGAAGTCAGATAATATGTGCTATGAAATACTGATAATGCTCTTTCTAATAGTATGGAGTTAGGATATGTGGAATCTCACAAAGATATGAAGATATGAAAGATATATATATATAAAGGCCATTCAATAATATATAGTCCAATTGTATTTATTTTCTTTCTTTTTTGTACCTATTTTGATAAATTGTTTTAATGCTCTTTATTTACTATAAATGTGAGAACTTAAAAGAATAAGCTACAGAAAATATTTGCCTTTTATCATCCTTGCTTTAAATGTTAAATACAGGCATGAATGATTATAATAAGAGTACCCGAAGTGCATGAATAATATATTTTAGAAAAATATATCATTTAATTGTTAATATTAAAATTATATAAAGAAATAATATTAAAACAATCATGTAGAATAAATGAAGAAACAAGACTTACTATACACCTGCATGTATACATATGTGACAGTGATGAAATGCAACACAAAATTTCAGAAATTGAAAAATCTTATTATGGTCTATGATTAACTAGATAATATTTGGCACATCAATTATTTGACTTCTGAAAAACATAACCTATTCCATGACATATCTGAATCTACATGTATGGGATAGATTTGATGTTGACCATCCACATTTAGTTTTTTACTGGATTCTTAAATATGATGGTACTTTTGAGCTTGGCCTTGGGAGATTACTAGGTTATGGTAACAGCCCTCTTGATTGAGCTTTTGTTTAATTTTTATCTTTGTACTAGTACTTAGAGTTCAACTTTCGCCTTTTCTTCCAATATAATATCCTGTCTACAGAGCTTCTCTTAATGTTACAGGCACAATGACCTTGCCCAGTGTCTACTAAGTGGTAGTACAAGTGCTAAGAAACTGTCAAAGGAAAATTATACATCAGTGGCTGGGCTTGGACTGTCATGTTTCAGTTTTATCAGAATACTTTTCCTCAAGAATTCATGTACATTAGAGTACCACCAACCCAATGTGGCTCCTCAAATAAAAAGCAGATCAGTACTTTCAGATATCCTTCATATCATCATAGTTCCATATATCCTACTCCATATCACTAGAATAAGTATTAACAGTATATCATAGCACATATTATCTGATTTCTTGAACTAATAGATAAAAAACCACGTGCTCCATTTACAGAATTTCTAAATTAAATGCCTTTGAGCACTTGTTTAATTTTTCTACAATGATCTTTCAAAGGTGTCCATCTATAAACCATGAATGAGTCACCGAACACAAAATAAGAGGAACCCTCAATCTTATTCTTCTTAGATCTCAGTATCAAATAAATGTTTGTTTGAATATACAAGTCTATGTATCTTTGTAGTCTCAATCCAAATTAAGACAGTAATTAATACTTCAAAAAGTATATACATTTTATTTAAAATTTTTCCTAAATTGAAGGAGTATGTCTTTCTTTCAATTTATTTTGTCTGTCTATTGTTTATATAAAATGGCTGTAACATGTTAAAATCAATGACTTCTGATTTTCCAAAATTTCTCTCCTGTCACCCCAATTCTAGTCTTCTCTCCAACTGCTTAGAATTAGTTTTGTAATCTAGGTCTAAGGACTTTCCATTGTCTGATAGTGTTTTCCCTTATTTTGCTACCTATATTCCAATCATGAGTAATACTATCTGGTGTTTGTCTTTCTTCCCCTGATTTATTTTGTTTAATATGCTCCCCTCCAGTTAAATCTCCATTGTATTGAACTTCATATTTGCATAATTTTATAGTTTTACGTTTTATTTTATGTAGGTTCTCTACTAGTGGTTGGGACCATACCTGATTCTATATTCAAGGATTACTGCTGACTTTTAGGAATCAAACTGTGGCCATCTGGATACAAGGCATGTTGCTATCTCTGTCTCCATGTACTATCTCTATCATCAATTCTAAGAGAGTTTAACACCAAAATGTTATTAGAAAATTTCCCAGGTAAATATTTCTTTGCATATTCATTGGTTATGAATACACAGGCAGTTTCCACATGTTGGCGTTTGTAGCTATCAATGCAATAAACGAACATAGGTGTTCACCTGTCTTTATAAATTAATATCTTGTGAGTTGGGGTCAGATTCTAGGAAGTAAATAATTTTAAATTGAAGTTGAGTTTCTCAAGTTATTGCAATGTTGAGGCAGAGAGATAGTATGGAGGTAAGGCATTTGCCTTGCATGCAGAAGGTCTGTGGTTTGAATCCACAGTCCTCTGAGTCTACCAGAAGTGATTTCTGAGCATAGAGTCAGGAGTAACCCCTGAGCACTGCCTGGTGTGACCCAAAAAAATCCAAACAAAAAAAGTTATTGAAAAGTTGAATAATGATAGAGACAGGTATGTGATCCAGTGTCAAAGGCAATTATTTCTTATTCTTTGTATTAGTAAGGTAAATTTCCTATAGGGTGCCCTATAAGAATCTCATTTAATTTAATTTAATTTAATTAATTTAAATGCAGAAATCATGTATCAGAAACATCTGCCCTCTGGTTGTCTCTTCATACCTGGTCACAGGGTTTATAGCATAATTATTAATACATGTCATTTTGTAAATAGTCAAACAAGTTTGCAAACTTTGTAAGTTAGATGCTTAGTGTTTTTTGTTTGCAGATTTGTTCCCTAAATAAATCTTTGTTGCTCAGGAGAAACAATGCTTAACTTGCATTGTATATAAATCCTTTTTCTGCAATGACCTTTCAGGGTTGCTTGAAATAATAGCATTGTATGTCATTTTATTGTGTTTAGGACTATGATTTTATAAGATTCAGAATTTGAACTTTAGAGGAGGCATTTAGAAACTCTAAAGTGAAAAAATAAATTCTCATGTTTGGTGTTTTTATCTAATAGTTTTTTGTTTTGTTTTGCATAGGAATAATTTTATTTGAAGTACAATATTTAAATCAGTTAGTTTTGAATATTTATAGGAGGGATGGCCTATTCTTTAGTCTTAATTTATCAGTTCAACATGTTCCCGAATCAAAACATGTATATTATAATACCTAAAATATATGTCTAGAGTTAGGTATGCTTGATGAATATAATATTTGTAGTCATTTGTAGTCATAAATTCCATCTTATTCTGAAAAAGATACAAGGTGCCTTAGACAGAAATTCAAGAACAGGAATATTAGGTTTGCTCTTAAAGACTGTGTTCTCCCTTGAAAAACATTTTTTGTCTTCTTATCTGTGTGTTTCTTTTTGCTCTGTAAAATTCCATATAGTTTCTGAAACATATACTACTTCCTTTCTCTTTCTAAATAAGTGACCATTTCTTGCTTTACACACACACACACACACACACACACACACACACACACACACACACACAACAGGTTTATTAGTAGAGTGGAAAATAAGTAACATTGTAAAATGCAGAGTTGCCATCTTAAGGTCTTATCTGTTTATTAATGTTGATAATTAAATTTAGTGATAACACTACAGGCAGTGAAAGTATATAGCAGCCCTGATCTCTTCTATATTTATTGCAATAATATTTGGGGTGTTGGTTACATTCAGAGGTGTTCAGGCTTATTCCTGAATCTGTGAAATTTCTCCTTGCAGGCTCAGGGGAATATACGAGATGCTGGGTATCAAGCCCGGGTTGGTGCCTGGTCAGCTGCATGCAAGGCAAATACTCTATCACTGTGTTATCGTTGCACCCCCCTGCAATAATTTTAAGAGTTCTATTACTTTTTGATCATTCCCATCACTTAATTAACAATTTCTTTTATAGAGCATAATTTACAGGATGGAAAATGGTAGAATAATAGATTTTGCTAGTGACATGGTGCATTGATTTAAAAAAGCCTATCACAGAAGCATAACTATAGGGAGATGAGAGTGCATTTCTACAGGTAGTATAATTCACATTGCTGGTTTTCTGTTATTTAATCTGATCTAGAATAAACCTGTAGAATGTATAGAAGAGTCATAAACTTTTAGTGTCTACAAGTCATCTTCTATAAAACCATTTTTATCAAAGCTATAAACTATATATACCTTTCTAGATTAGAGCCCCGATAGATACTATAAGCATACATTTATGTATTGTTGACTATTATGAACAGTTGTGTTATTAACCTTTCAAAACTATTCATCGATTCAATCATATTTACTTATAGAGCTTTCTAGAAACTCACTTTGAAAGAAGGTGAAGAGTTAGAGTTGTCAAAATTGACTGCATTTCAAAGTTCATTTACAACAGATCATTGTTCTTCAACAATCGATCCATAGGTATAGAATGGTTGAAAATCAATCATCGACTTGGGCCGGAGAGATAACATGGAGGTAGGGCATTTGTCTTGCATGCAGGAGGATGATGATTTGAATCCTGGCTTTCCATATGGTCCCAGGAGCCTGCCAGGAGAGATTTCTGAGCCAAGGCTTGGAGTAACCCATGAGTGCTATCAGGTATGACACAAACAAACAAAGAAAATCATAGATTTATTGCCTAGATTATAACTGCCATGGTCCATGAATCAGTATGCAAAACAGTGGTTTATAGTATTAAAAAAATAAAAAAACAATAGGACTGAGGTTGTTTCCAAAACAGTTAAGACCTCCTTCTGAGAATGTATTTAAATTAAAATGAGTCAGTTTTATCACAGTTGAAAGTAATTAACATCTATATGTATAATGTGTAGAGTCTAATGTTACTGTTTTCTATGAATTATAAAAAAGACAGTTAAACTAGTTCAACATTAATATGAATAACTTTTGTTTGGAAGAAAAAGTTACATAAAGATATCTGCAATGAATGTACTGGCACTCATTGTCTGCCATTTATTCAGTCCAAAATGAACCTAGCAACTTCTATGGAGGGATTATTTTGGAAATATAATTGTTATAATAAAATTGCCATATGATAGGAATATATTTTCTGCTGGATCTAAGCTAATTGAGTATTTTAAAAATTATATATATATATATATATAGGTTCCTTAAATAAAGTAGAAATTTGATGCACAAAAAAAAAGATTTGACATTTTAAAGATGTGTGGGATGGGTAGTGGTGGAGAGTACATCATAAATAATTGAGGCAACCTCAAGGAGCTGAGAGAATTTCCAAGTTGACAGTCATCAGGGAAAGGAAAGTATAAGTACTAAAAGCAGAGGGATCTGAACCTCGCCAGTATCAAGAATAAGCTCGTTGTTGAAAAGAATTTTTTTTTCAAACAATGAGTCAGCCTAAACAAAACATTGATTTTAGTCCTATTTTGCTCTAAGCAGGATGTGTGTACTAAACTTCTGAAATATAGAACTGCAATGAACGTTGATTAAAAATATTGTTTGTAATAGTTTGTAATGCCACAATTGAAAATTAATTCAGCTACTTGCTTGAAAACTAACTGAGAAATAAATTTTAGGTGTTATCTAAAATTTTTATCTCTTGTGTCCACATTTCTTCCTCGAGAAAACATAGCTGCAGTTCCTAATTCAAATCCATATTCTGTACTTGCAAAATTAAAGAGAAAACCTTCTTGCATATTTCAGAATGTTTTCAGAATATATTACTAATGATATCCTCATGATTCAGAGAAGGATTTGCAATAGGAAGCTCACAGGAGATTGCTCAGAAAACAGTGCAAGAGAATATAGAAAAAAATATTTTAGTAAGATTAAATCACTAATCTAATACAAACATTTTCATACCTCTACGAGACCATGTAGGTAAAACTATGTTCTCATGGGAGAAGAGAGGCTTTTGTTGTTGTTGTTGTTGTTAACTCCATGACAAAAGTAGAACTATGCATCTCATCAATTCTTTCATATTGTGGCTAATTTATGAAAATAAACAAGAGTTTCTACTTTCCAGAGAGTGGGATTTTATGACTTGCATTAATTTAAACTCATTTTTTTACCCAATTTGTTTACCCACTAAATGTAAATGTCTAAAGTATGCTTCTTTCAGGACTGGAGAGATAGTACAAGGATTAGATGCTTGACTTGTAACCATCTAGCTCAAATTTAATTCCTAGCACCAAATATGCCCCCCACCACATGCCTGCAAAGAGTGACCACTGAAGAGATAGAAGTAAGCTCTAAGCACTGCACCAGTTATAAACCCACCAAAGTAAATAAATAAAAAAAATAAATATTCTTTTTTTTTAAGTTTCACTATACTTGATTGCATTTTTTTTCCACTGAGAAACATCACATTCTCTTAATATAGATTAAGAAATTAAAACATAGCTCAGGATGCGAAACACATGCTACAAAAGCTACAAATCTGGTTTGAATCCCTGCTACCCTACTAAGTCTTTGAACTCTGCCAGAGGCCAATACTAAATATAAAGTCAGGAATAGGAAAAAAAGGGGGGGGAGGGCGGCTAGGTGGTGCTAGAGGTAAGGTGTCTGTCTTGCAAGTGCTAGCCAAGGAAGGACCCCAGGTCGATCCCCTGGCATCCCATATGGTCCCCCCAAGCCAGGGGCAATTTCTGAGCACTTAGCCAGGAGTAACCCCTGAGCAGCAAAAGGGTGTAGCCCGAAAAACCAAAAAAAAAAAGTCAGGAATAGATATTGACCAATGCTGGTTGTGGTCCACCCCATAACTCCCTAAGGCACTCATTTTTAAATATGGGTAATTCAGCTTAATTGGTATTCTTTAACAATGATATATTTATTTGTTTATTATTCATAAATCTGAACTTTACATGCCACTATTATAAGTATGGTTGTTGAATCCCTCTACTTTCACTTACATAGAATATATTTTAGTATATTTGAAAAAAAGTTTTCCAGATGTGATTGATTTTTTTCTAACCCTATCTTAGAAAAAATTCATTAATAGCTAGGTTGTTTGAGTATTGATTTTAATACAATTTTATTATGCCTTTAAGACTATGGATTGTTACAATTATTTTTGATATATTTTAATAAATTTCTAATGTGACCAAAAAAAGAATATAGCTTCCTCGTTTTATTAACATATTATGATTTTATAATACTATTTTCAAATTAGTTTTACTCATATGGCCCCTATTAGTAGTGTCACAATTATCTCTAGTTCAGCTTTATTATTTCTATTTTTTTTTTTTTTTTTTTTTGGTTTTTGGGCCACACCCAGTGACGCTCAGGGTTTACTCCTGGCTATGCGCTCAGAAGTCGCCCCTGGTCTGGGGAACCATATGGGGCACGTGGGATCGAACCGCGGTCCGGCCAAGGGTAGCGCGGTAAGGCAGGCACCTTAACTCCAGCGCCACCGCCCGGCCCCACAGCTTTATTATTTCTAAGAGAGAAACATAAGCATCTATCTTAACACTGATGACAATTTTTAAGGTCTAAAGCTTAAAATGATTCTTACAAGTCAGTTCTTATTATCTGATTACTATCTACACAGGATGATTTTAAAAAAGTTCTCTCCAGTTCAAAACTATTTTGGAAACTATTCTTTAATATTTTATTGTATTAGACTAATATATTATTGGAGGGAAACTGATATTTGTAGATGCCTACGCATGCATTTTGCCTAGGCATTTAATTTAAATAATTTATCAGCCACTTTTGTCATCAAGTCAAAATATGTATGTTGCAATTTTGAAACTATATTCCATATTTTCTAAACATTTAGGATTTAATATTTTCCAACCTGATTAAACTTATCAATAATACTTGTTCATTGATGGAAAAATCATCTTAGCTTTTATGTGTTTTATTTTAAATGTTGATGAAGTTAGGATGAAGGTTTTAAGTAATTGCAATGGAAATGGATGACTCTACTTCAATACCCAGCATATTGCCTAAGCATCAACCATTGCTGCTGCTAAGCAGTGCCCCAAGCTATATCAGATGTGGCCCTGAAAGTAGTGAACACTACTTGGGTGCATTGGGTAATCCCCTGCCACATGGGGCCAATACAATAAAGTATCCTCCAGTTCTCACATTTAGTCACTATGGTGTCAACTGATAATTGCCAGTAGGAGCTTACAGACCACCTGAATTGTACATGGGAACTGACAAAAAATGTTGATAATAGTCTTACATATTTACTAACTTATGCTCAAATTGAGACATTTGATATTTGCATATGGACAAATTCTCAAATTTTATCAGAGTAACTAATGATTAAAGTTTAATGGCCCCATTGTGAGACAATAATTTTCACCAATTTTCTTATTCACTTATTATTTTTGATAATTCAAATGACCATTTTGTTGTATAAAGCAATATAAAATAATTTATTGTCTGTGTTTGCTAAGTGGGCATGCTTTGGGGATGGTTGGGAAACAGGGACATTGCTGTTTTCATGCTGATGGTGGGATTAATATTAAAATATTAAATGCCTAAAACAATAGAATTATGAGCAAAATTGCAAAGAGAATTATAAACAAATTGGTAAACAACTTTGTAAAGTGTTTAAATAAAGTTAAAATAAATAAATCTTAGTAAGGGGCTGGAGAGATAGCATGGAGGTAGGGTGTTTGCCTTGCATGCAGAAGAATCCTGGCATCCCATATGGTCCCCTGAGCCTGCCAGAAGTGATTTCTGAGCATAGAGCCAGGAGTAACCCCTGAGTGCTACCGGGTGTGACCCAAAAACCAAAAAAAAAAAATCTTAGTAACTGTGCCTATTTGAGTCATATTAATATTCTCTTTGACATAAAGAAATGATTATGAAATTTTTAAGTATTTTCAAAGACCTGGCTTGTACACTAGGAGACAATGTGTTGCATTTAATTTTGTAATTTGTGAGCTGAATGTTAAATTTTTTTCTCAATGACTTAGGAATATAGACTGTTTAAAATATAGATCATCTTTAGAAGTAAGCTTCTATTTCCTGAATACTAATCTAAAAGGTTTAATGGGAGAAAGGGGAGGAAAGAAAACAAGCTTGAGAGCATCATCTTCCTCAAACTTGCTGGTGACTCAATTTTTTAAATTGTCCAGTTCCCAGAGAGACTCATTATAAAGCTGAGATTGAAGGAAGTAATTAATTCAAGAAGGTTGATATTGGTTTTGATGCACCAGAGACTTTTGGTTTGTCTGCTGAAGTGTGAAAATAATGCTGCGGCCTGCAAGATACAAGGAAGGGAAAATGACATGCAAGTTGTTTTATACACATCTAACAGTATACAAATTTTATACCTTCTCTTTATTAAAAATTAAAGCTCTCTTAATTTGAGAACAGAAAAAAAAATCCACCATTTAAACTCTTGGATTTTTATGCCAAATCTGTGATTTTTTTACAGATACATAAAAAAATAGGTGCCTGATATTTTTTGCTATAATTCTAAAATATGTCGTCAGTGTAGTAATTATATATGCAAGAACTTAATTTCATGTATCATTAATTACTGCCCTTTCTATCTGGTTGCAAAAGTGTCTTATTCTTTATGGAGTATTAATATGTAGAAAGAAATGATGCTTTAATGTATCTTTAGACTTTGGGCATTTTTTCTTCTGAGTTCATTTATATGCAATTAATATTTTTACTTTAAGGCTATACTTGGCAGTGTTCAGGGCTAGTTCATGATTCTCCTCTCAGGGATCACTCTAGAGGGCTCAGGGAGTCATCTACAGTGCCAGGGACTAAACCTGGCTAAACCAAGCGCAATACTACTGCTCTGGCCTTCAATTATTTTTTAATAGAATAACTTCTTCAGTATCATTGAAAAACAATATGGACACTTCCAAAAACTAAGAACTGAACTTCTTTCCTGAAATTTCACTTCTTGGCATTTATTTTGAGGACCTAAAACTCTATTTATGAAAATGGCATTTTCATTTCTATGTTCATTACAGCACTGTTCTCAATAACCAAAATGTAGGAACAGCACAAATGTGAAAGAATAGATGAATCAATAAACTGTGGCATACATATACACATAAACTGCTACTCTAAAAAAAAATAAGACATGAAATTTGCTGTTATGTCGACTTATCTGGAGAAAACCATGATGAGAAATGTTACAAGAAGAGGGACATATACAGAATTATTATTCACATATAAAATAACTGGAAATAGTCAGTGTTGGTGAAAAACTTCATCTAGTGTTGTTGAAAATGTTTTCTGTTTGACTCTGTAAAGAAAAAGGAAAGCTAAGGAGATTTTTCAAATATATATATATATATATATATATATATATATATTTATTTATTTAAAAGAAAAATCAGAAATCTCATATCACCCACTGATACCACTTCTTGTTATCTTTTCCCTCAACATTGAAGCATTCATTTTAAAGGATATATTCATACCTGTGTTCATGCTGCACTCAATACAATAACCAATTATGAAAAGAAACTAAATACCCAACTACTGACAAATGGATAGAAGTTATTAATTATATAAGGTTGGAGTGATAGTACAGCTTCTACAGATAGTACATTTGCCTTCTTTCAGCAGACCCAGTTTCAATCCCTGATATGACATATTTCCAATATGACATATTGACACATTGCCACTATGACAATATGACAATGTAACCTAACACCACTAGGAGCGATTCCTAAATGAAGAACCAAGAGAAACTTTTCAGCATTGCTGAATGCACCAATATTCTTTAAAAAAAAAAAAAAAAGAAGTTTTAGTACATATACATAACTGAAAAATATGAAACTCTTAAAAAGAGACATGCAATTTGCAGCAATGTAAATGGAACTGGAGCATATCTTATTGAGTAAATTCAAAAGGAGGGAACAGGAGAGTAACAATATCTTTCATATATGGGACTTAAAGATACATAGGACAGTAGAAACAATGATCCAAAGAATTAAAAAAAATTGACTTACACAAATGGTTGGATATGGTGAAAGGGAAGTTAGAGGTCTTTTCAAAGGGGAGATGAATACACTGATTATGGATGTGATGATAGAATTATTTTAATGAAAAATCATTTTAACAGTACTGCGATCAAAAATAAATAATATAAAATAAAGGGAAAATACATGAATATATTAGACTCTTTTCTAAAAGTTAATAAGTATATATTTAAACTACCAATAATGACATTTTTGTTATTTAACTAATAATAAATGTTTTTATTAAAATTGATTATCTGTAAAATGAATGCTGCATTGTATTTCATACATTATTTCTGGATATTTTAAAAATATTATTGGGTAAGTATAATATTGCTTCTAGATCTCAAATTCATGTGATTACATTTTGTGTGTGTCTCTTTTTACTTTTTATTTTTATTTTTTTATATTTTTTGATTTTTGGGTCACACCCCTGGCAGGCTCCGGGGACCATATGGGATGATGTCGAACCACTGTCCTTCTGTATGCAAGGCAAACTCACTACCTTGGTACTATCCCGGTCTCTTTACTAACTTTATTTAGAGTTAAAATTGTGTAGGGAGGTCGGAAAGATACCATGGAGATAAGGCATTTGCCTTGCATGCAGAAGGACAGTGGTTCAAATTCTGGCATCCCATATTGGTTCCCTGAGCCTGCCAGGAGTGATTTCTGAGTGTAAAGCCAGGAGAAACCCCTGAGCACTGCCAGGTGTGACCCAAAACCACCAAAAAAAAAAATTGTGTAGGAAATAATAGGATCTAGCTTTCAGCCTGAGGCAGAACAGGAATGCCTGGCTAGATAGTGTTGGGATATTTTTGTTTTGTTTTTTCTGCCACTCCTCTTTGACACTCCTGGGTTGCTCCTGGCTATGTGCTCAGAAATCGCTCCTGGCTTGGGGGATCATATGGGACTCTGGGGATGAACCCAGGTCTGTCCTAGGACAGTCACATGCAAAGCAAATGCCCTTCCGCTGCACTATCATTTTGGCCCCTGCATAGGATTTTTTGTTTTTGTTTTTCTCAGACCTGATTTAATAGGGAACTAGCAGGATAGGGAAGCCAGGGTAAATCACTAATCCAGTATACTGTCCTTTGAATGAAGCCATTTGGGAAATCCATCCACTGTCAGGGAGAAAGTCAGGAGAAAAAGCAAAATAAATAGCCACCAACTAACTAACCAACCAACTTCAACTTCATCTGGGATTCTTGTCAACTCCCCCCAAAACTACTTCTAAATGAATTACTAGTGGTTTCTATTTGACAAATTTCTTCATACTTAAAGGGGCAAACCCCTTTAATAAAGTGATCAAAAATATTTCACTAATAATATATTAATAAAAACAAATTTGGGGCCCGGGAGATAGCATGGAGGTAAGGCGTTCGCCTTTCATGCAAAAGGTCATCGGTTCGAATCCCGGTGCCCCACATGGTCCCCCGTGCCTGCCAGGAGCTATTTCTGAACATGGAGCCAGGAGTAACCCCTGAGCACTGCCGGGTGTGACCCAAAAAAAAAATAAAAACAAATTTATCAATTTGTTAGGTTATTAATAAAGTTAGAAATAATTTTATTATAATATTTAATTTCAATTAAATTACTTCAATAATTTATAAAAAATAAAATTATAAAGTCAAGATATATGACACCAGCTGCCAACTAACATTAAGAGGGAGACCACGACCTAGAACGGACCACGGTTCTATCCTCCGGAGTCCCATATGGTCCCCCAAGCAAGGAGCGATTTCTGAGTGTAGAGCCAGGGGTAACCCCTGAGTGTCACTGGTGTGGCCCAAAATCAAAAACAAGGGTTGGGGGAAGAGACCAGATTCACATCATATCATATTGTGGTCTTTTTAATAAAAAGCCTCCTTGGTAGTTAAGTACTTTATCGGATGTATATTGAAACATGATAAGTCATCAGTAGGTAACACAGAATTGTTAAATTTATATATATTTTATTTTATTATTCATTTTATTTCTGGGTCATTCCTGGCTCTGCTCAAGACTTATTCTAGCTTTGTCCTCAACATTATTGTGGAGGATTAGGGGACTATATGGTATGTAAAGGATCAAATCCAGATTTGCCATATATAAGTCACATAAGTACCTTACACTTATGCCATACATGGAGCCCTATATAGTCCTCTTTTATTGTTAGTTGTTTTTTTGTTTTGGGGTCATACCCGGTGGCACTCAGATATTATTCGGATGCTTGCAAGGCAACATGCTACCTGTTGTTCTATCGCTTGGGCCCATGTATAACCTTTTTATATCAAGTGAATCCATAACTTTGTTTGTTTTGTTTTGGGGCCACACCCGGCTGCACTCAGGGTGTGATTTTACAGTGATGGCATTTGATACTTTGTACAGAATTATTTATTTTCTCTATACAAAATGGCTTCATTAACAACAAATAATTTTCTTAATCAAGGGAACAATAATTAAATTCTCAGAACACAGCTTCATCTACTTTTGTTAGAACTTGTTATGATCTGCTGATTTAGTTAAATATTATTGCCTAAACAAATAACATTCATATTTATCTGCTCATAATTGTTCTGACAGAAAGAAACTGCAAGCTTTCCAATTGAAAGATAACTGCTATTTCATGGGTTTAGGTAAGAGACAGACCTGGGTTTATACAAGGATTTAATCTGAGTTTTATAATTCATCATTCTGGGAATCTTATTAAGTTGCTTAAAACCTTTGGACCTGATTTTTTTTTAGCTTGCTAAGTAGGGTTTATAATATTAGTAATGGGTACAGGGAAAAATTGGACACTCAAAGACAGTGAGAACTTTTATCATACTTTAAAGAATATTTTCTTATCTTGTTTTTTCTATTAAGAATTTTGTGTTTCTCTTTTCACCTTTTTTGAACCCCAAGTTCAAATCCAATAATAATGAGTTCTCTTTAGCTCCAATTTTTATAATTTCATTTTTAATTAAAAGAAATAGTACTTTAACTTTGATATATGATCTCAAAATATTAACGGTATAACAATTTTGAATAAAGGTTAATAATGTAAATTACTACATACTTATCATATGAACGAATAAAATTTAAAAAGTATAAACATGTCAACATTATATGTTTTTAAATTTGAACAGGTAAAGATAAAACCCCAAATAGAAACAATTTTGTGCAGAATTCTTAATGGCAGGCAATTATAAAATATTTATTTATAAGAATTCTGGGCCAGAGACATTATGTAAGAATTGCATATTTTGAATAGAGGAAGTATAAATTTAACCCTGGCAACACATGATCCTCCAATCAAGAACTTTGAATCAGGATTAATCACTCAGCACTGTTTGGTGTTGTTAAAACCCCAGGCTCAAATAAACACATTTGATATATTTTTTTAATTTGAGGCACTGACTATGATATACAGTACTGTTAACTTTATGATTTTATACATATATTTTTCCAGCAACACACTCTTCACCACAGTATCTGCTTCCTACATTATCTTAATATCACCTCCCCTCTATGTATCAAAAAAAGAATCCGTTCTGGGGCCAGAGCAGTGACGCAGAGCATAAAGTATCTGCCTTGCATGTGCCAGCCTAGGATGGAAGGCAGTTAGATTCCCCTGCATCCCATGTGGTCCCCCAAGCCAGTTGCGATTTCTGAGCACATAGCCAGGAGTGGCCCTTGAGTGTCACAGGTGTAGCCCAAGAAGGCCAAAAATAAATAAATAAATAAATAAATAAAATAAAAGGAGTCATTTTTATAGATTGGCTCTCATTTTCTGTTGCCTTTGGTATTTTTTTTTCTTACTATGAGATTGTATCTAATTGTTTTGATTAAAATTTTCTAACTATGTATTATTGTGAGCACATTTTTCATGCCTATTGGTCATCCATAGTCTTCTTTGGGAAAGTATCTATTCTCCTACTCCTCCCTTTTATGAATGTTTTTAAGTTTATTGTGTGCTTTTTAGATTTTGGATATTAGCCCATTCTTAGGAGTATCTTGTTTAAAGTCTGTCTGGAATATTTATAATTTTATGTAATCTCATATTTTTATAAAGGAATAAGCAGGCACAAGTATTAATAAAACATTGCTTACTTTGCATGAAACCAACATATAATCCCCACAGTTCTTCAAGGAGTAATCTCTGATATGACCTCAAAAATTAATAAAATAAAACATTTCTTAGGATCAAAATCTAAAACCAATTAATTCTACATACTAAGGAATACAAGGTATGATAATGATGTCTATGTTTATATTCTAGCTATATAGATATGTAGTGAGATAAGAGATGTGATTTACATATTATATATATGTGCATACTTATACTGATATGGATAACAAGATATCATTGTACATAGGAGAATTATTGTTTATAAAACTATAAAATTACATAGTTTATTTAAAGCTTGAGACAAAAAGATCATAATTAAAGTGATGAAATTAAAATTTGGGAACTCAACCACCAGATACTTATCAGCAATGTGATAAATTAAAAATATCATTATAAAAGTGGGTATTGAAAATATAGATGGAATATCTGTTGTTCTTTAATTGTGACTAGATTAATAAAATATAGTTTTTACAATCCATTTAAAATGTATCACTGGGGAATACATTTTAATGCCACTTCGGGTATCCTTCCGTTAATAAGTTCTTGCCTTTTGAATGTAAGTATTTGGCTTCAAATCTCAGACACAAGTTTATTAAAATTGTAATAGTTCTTAGAGACTATAAAATGAAATGAAGTGCACAAAATGTGAATTTCCAGTGCTTGACTTTAAAATGATTTTTCCATGACTAATTTCAATATTTTCAACTTAAGCAGACTGTTGTTGAATTTAAATTATTATTAAATATTTAACCAGAGACAGAATATTATTTTGGGTAGTTTTCTTTCAAATCTTGGATTTCTTGTTGATTTATAAAAGTAAATGTGTTTTAATATTATGTCATGCTAATAATTATAAACCCAATAATATTTATGTGAACCTGACTGCAATTTTGTATTAGGTACAGAAAAGCATATTTGGTATAATTAATAAAGCTCTTTTAGGAGGCTACAAAAATATACTTCTTTTAGACAAACATACCAACATGAATTTAATAAATATACTAGTTACACATATACCAGTAGTATTTTTACTTAATATATTTTATTTATAGCATTATGATTTATTCATAGTTGAGTTTTAGACAAT
>PVKC010021307.1:0-18223 GCA_004027635.1 Crocidura indochinensis | reverse complement strand
CTTTAGTAATGAGCCATAAATCTTCTAAATATGAAGGTGTGCCAACCCATAGAGGCATATTTTTTCTACTCCATGAAACCTTGTACTATGGCATATTTCTACTGTGGATACTGTGTATCCTTCCCATTTTCACCCTTAGAGAACCCAAAGTTCCCCTAAATGACACCTATACTCAATGACTATTGTCACAGAAGAAATGAACCTGGGGTTACACTGCTGACTTGAGTTAGCACACTCTTCAGAATATCCTTTGGAAGTAAAGAAGTGAATTATAATTTCCAACAATTTTGGAAACCATTGAATGTTCTAAGGATTATACTCTCCAGTCCTCAGGACCAGATATGATTTCTGTTTGTTTTTGCTTATATTTCCCTAGGAAATAATCTTCCATTACTATGATATCTAAATGGGTTTTAAGATTAGTTTCATTTAGGGACCAGAGAGCACAGTGGTAGGGTGTTTGTCTTGCAAGCAGCCAATCCAGGACTGACTGTGGTTCGCATCCCAGCATCTCATATGGGCCCTGAGGAGAGATTTCTGAGAGTAGAGCCAGGAGTAACCCCTGAGCACCGTCAAGGTGACCCAAAACCATAAAAAATTAAAAAAAAAAAGAAAGATTAGTTTCAGGGCTGGAGGGATAGCACAGTTCTAGGACATTTGCCTTGTATGCAGCTAACACAGGATGGACCTCAGTTCGATTCCCAGTGTTCCATATGGTCCCCCAAGAGTGATTTCTGAGCACATAGCCAGGAGTAACCTCTGAGCATCTCTGGGTGTGGCCCAAAAGCAACAACAAACAAGCAAAAAATATCAGTTTAATTTCTTGTTGAGTAAGTGATGGAAACATTTTTTGAGGTCTTGAAGAAATAGCTCAGCAGACTATTTCATGCTTTGCTTATAGGAGGTCTGGGTTTAACCCTAGATACTGCAGGGTTACCTGCTCATCATTGGGAGTGACCTTTCAGGTACAAATCTGGAGTAGCCCTGGAGTGCTACCAGATGTGACACAAAACAAAACTTGGGGGCTAGAGCAATAGTACAGCTAGTAGGGCACTTGTGCTGTGTGTGGCCAACCCAGGTTTGATCCCTGGCACCTCATATGGTCTCTTGAACATCACTAGGAGTAATCCCTTAACTCAGAGACAGGAGTAAATGTGGAATATCATTGGCTGTGGGACCCCCCCAAAACAACAACAACATTTGAGGTGCTAGAAAGATAGTTCATTGGGTTGGGGCACAAGCTTTGTGTGCAGGAGTCTGTGGACCCAATGAGACCTGCGTTTGAACCCAATATGCATGGTCCTGAACACCACCAAGAGCATCTCTCAAGCATCATTGATGTGATCCAAAAACAAAAGCAAAAAAGGGGGAGACAGAATAGAAAAAGCATAAAGAAGTATCCCCTCTAGCAGCTTCTGTCTTCACCTCTTCACCTTTACTTCTTTTTTTGTTTTGTTTTTTGTTTTTGGACCACACCCAGTGATGCTCAGGGGTTACTCCTTACTATGCGCTCAGAAATCGTTTCTGACTTGGGGGACTATATGGGATGCCAGGGGATCGAACTGCAGTCTGTCCTGCATCAACCGCATGTAAGGCAAACACCTTAACCACTGTGCTATAGCTCCGGCCCCCTGTCTTTACCTTTAACCACACTCCCTGGAAAAGTGGTAAAGCTTAGATGTCATGCAGCTAATCTGCTGCAGGAAACTGTGGTGAGGTTTGAGCTCTCCATATTGTGAAACACCAACACTCAGGAAGACCTCAAGCCAGAGATCCAAATTCTGATTTCCAAAACGAGCCAGTGCAGGCAGCTCTTCAAATGTGTGACTGCTGCTGGCAGCACGGCTTTCCCTGAAGCAGCTTCTCTGGAAGGACCCCACTGTGCATACTCTGCTTGCTGTCCCTGAACCTGCCTGGCTCTTTCTCGAGCTGACCTTGGTTACCATGGAGAAAAGGAGAAAGGAAGAAAAATTATTTTTGCACAGTTCTCAGAACTGTGGGAGAAGGGCATGTGCTGCTGGAAACTATTTCGTGCCATTCAGCTTTTGTTTCTTGTTTAAGTTAAAAGCTCAGTAAGATAGACCCACATGCACAAGATGGAGTCAGTTCTACCAGATTGAACATTCCTCTTCATATGTTCAGAACTCAAGAGGGACCCAGGGAAATGGCTCAAAGGACTTTGCATATGGACTCTGTGGGTGCTGTTTCAACATTCCTGGTCTCCTGAGCAATGCTGGGGAAACCTCTGAGCAACCCCAAGTATAAGAAAACTCAAGAGAGAAGGTTCTTTCCAGATTCTTTTTTTTTTTTTTTTTGGTTTTTGGTTTTTGGGTCACATCCAGCAGCATCAGGTGTTACTCCTGGCTCTATGCTCAGAAACCCCTCCTGGAAGGCTAGGGGAACCATATGGGATGCCGGTATTTGAACCACTGATCTTTGGCATGAAAGGCAAAAGCCTTACCTCCATGCTATCTCTCTGGCCCTGGATTCTTTTAAAATTTTTTTATTTTGTTTTATGTGCCATACCCAGTAAGGTTCAGGGATCACTCCTGAAGGACAGAGGGGGACCACATGGGGAACCAGGGAACAGATCTGGGTTGGCCACATTCAGAGCAAGTGCCCCGTCCTCAATACTGTCACACTGGCCCCAGGAACCAAATTCTTATCAAGGTCAATATTTTGAACATCAAGTCATGTGGGCAGAGAAAACAGCTCCTGCAAGAAGTCAGTTCATGATTTCCCTTACCCCTACATCCACCATCTCTCATTGGATGAGGAATTCTGGAGGAAACAGTAGGAAATGGTAGTTAAAAATAAGGGCTTTGGGGACTACACCGATGGTACAGAAGACATGGTGCTTTCCTTATATGTGGCTGACCTGCGTTTGATTCTCAGCACACCATATGGTGTTTTGCACCTTTCCAAGAGTGACCCATGAGCAGAGCCAGGAGTAAGCCCTGAACACAGCCAAGTGTGGCCCCCAAGCAAAAATAAACCAAAAGCTTGGCATTTAGGGGCCAGGAGATATCTCAGAGAGCTGGAGAGCACAGAATGCTGGAGCTTCAGGCTGACCCTTGGCTCCATATAGTCCCTTGAGTACCAGGATGAGCTCCTGGACAGAACTAGGTATAACCTCAAACTCCATGAAGGAAAAAACCAGGCTTTGTTAGTCATAGAGATCAGTGTTCAAATTCTGGCTTTGGCATTACCAGCTCTTCTGACCACAGGCCAACTACTTAAACTTTTTGAGTCTCAGTTTTCTAACCTGCACAATGAGGACAACAACAATAACACTAAAGCCTTTCACAAGGATTTTTATGCAGCTTAAGAGTAATAATGCAAAAATAAAGGTAATATTGCAAACATTTGGTACAATGTCTGGTTTGTAACAAGAGCTCAATAAATGTGAGCTGTGAAGGTGATACCAATAAGAATTCTGGGCTCTTGCATGTTGTCTCAAGCAACAAGTTTTTGCTGAATGAATGTTTATAGGTCACATTGAAGACTTCACTACAACTGGAAACTTTCCAATGCCAGGTGTATAAAAGCAGGTCTGATCTGGTTGCAGTGTGCGCCCATACTAATTAGGTTAACAATACTCTTTTTGAAATGGCACTATCCTAAAAGATTAGTTGGGATTATTATGTTGTCTGTGAAGATAGTCTCATTTATTTACATTTATTATTTGAAATATTCTGGAAGCTTGAGTTAGTAGCCAATAATTATACTTTACTGGTTGAGAAGGCAAGTGGCAACCACTGTATGAGTCTTGTATGGAGAGCTTGTATTGAGCTTTTTTTGAGCATAGCGAGGCTTGACATTGACAAAAAGCAGTTCTTGGTGAGGACACAATTAAATTGTAGAAATGTGCCTTTCAGCAGTTCTTTAAAAACTCTTGAACTGGCATCCCAGATTCCTGGATGAAGAAGTCAGCACATGGTTGAAGAGATAGTACATTTATAAGATACTTGCTTTGTTTGTAGCTGACTCCAATTTGATCCCTGAGCACAGAGCCCAGCATAACCCCTGTGCCCCTCCCCAAATTAGACCATGATACCCCCACTTAAATTCTAGCACTCTTTTGTTTCGATAACTCTGAGGCCATGCCTGGTTGTAGCTGTGGGGTTACTCTAGGCATTGTTCTTGGAGACCATGTGGTGTTGGGGATTAAACTGCATGCAAGGCATGTCCCCAAACCCAAGCACTCTTTCTGGCCTATCTGGCATTCTTACTGTTCAATTCTGTCCTTTGACACTAATAATCTACTTAATCTAGTTAAATAGCCTCTTAAAATGCTTACTAGTTTGGTGTAAAAGCCAAAGGTTCAAAACCACTGCGTGCTTCAAAGACAATTTCCTTAAATTCCATCTTCCCTCTCTGGAAGAATCCCTGGAAGGATTTTCCAAGTTCAGCTCATTTGGGCACAAATGTGAATCTTGTAATGCAAGGTGGTTGGTAGAGCTAGGGCTACAGTGAGAATATTTTTGTCTGCATCTGTCATGAGTGCCTCGAGATGTGGCCCATACCAGGGCTCATTCAGGGATACCCAGATAATTTCTGTTGCATTCTGTTTGGTGCATCTAAAGGGCAGTACCTTTCAGTGGGCTCTTGTGGGCCTAAAGCAACAGAAATCTGTGTGTGTGTGTGTGTGTGTGTGTGTGTGTGTGTGTGTGTGTATGTGTGTGTGTTTGAGCTATTCCCCAGTGGTGATTATGATTTATTCCTAATGGGGCTCATGGGTTCATATTGGATATTGAGGTCAAACATAGATTGGCTACTTTTTGGACTATCTATCCATCTCTAGCTCTGAAACAGGAATCTAAAGACCTCTTTCTTATTTTTCAGGTCTGCTGTTTCCATCTGGCTTCCTGCTTCACTACTGTTTGTGGGAATTATCTATGCTGGTTCCAGAGCCTTGTCCAGACTGGTATGTCTTAGAGGTTTGGGGTGAAAACTTCTCCACTTGCCTCATCCTCTCTCTCCCGGCTTTTAACTTGTGTATCTTGAATAATTGGAATGCTTCAGCTTAAATGTTGCTACCCCTATATTGGAGAGCAAATATTGGAGTTGAGTCTCCACTTGGCTGAACTGAAGATGCATAGAGAGAAAGGAATTTATGATTTAGTTAATGAAAAGTCAGAGCACAGTGTCTGTTTCGGGTATGGCTTGATTCAGGGTTTCATTAATATAGTTAGAATCCAGTTTCTGGTTTCCTTATCTTTCACTTCTGCTATCTTGACTTCATTCCACAGTCAGAATTTCTTTTAGTGTGTACTGTTGGATCCAGGCTCACTTCTTCAGTTTTAAGCCTAATAGAAAAGACTTCATTCCTCACTCTTTATGTGATTTATCATGATTATGCCAACTACATCATTTAGGGTAAATTATGTGGCTTCGCCAGCCTTGGATCACTGCCTCCCTGAACCATTTGACTGACCTGGTCATACAGGATCCCTGTCCAGATCCCATAACTGAGAGATGGAATATCAGATTCTCAGTATTGGGGTGCTTTACAAAAAAGAAGGATATTTATTCTAGGTCAGGTCAATAGGTTAGCTCAATGAAGTGGAGCCCGGGTTTACATGCAGGAAACCTAGATTTGATTCTTGACACCCATGATCTTCTGGGCATTATCAGGAGTCACCCTCCAGCACAAAGCTTGGAGTCTACCTGAGCAACACCAGGTATTGCCCCCCAAACAGAGACAACAGAATGAATTCTAGGTGGCAAAAACTCACCCAAACCCTAAAATTTCATTGAACTGTCAGTCTGTCTTTAGCCAGTGACATACAATTGTGCTAGTCTGAGCACTCTGTGTAAGGCAATGGTGTCAGCTCTGCTCTGAATTCATGTTTAGACACCGAGTCATGATTCATGGCAAGACATTTTGAAGAAGACAAATGGAAGAAGATTTTCATTCCAGCATGAGCACCCCATCTTCTGAGTTTCAACACTGAGCAGCAGAAAGAAATCACTATGAATTCAGCTCAGTGAAGGGCAAGCTGGCCCAGACCAAACATTCCTGCTCAGAGTGGACATGGGCCAGAGTGCAGACCCAAGACTCAGATGATGGCTTTTTGTGAACCCACTCAGCCCAGAAGCTTGTTTTGACTTTTTTTTTCAGTTTCAGTTTTTATATAGTTGTTTAAAAATTCTGGGAAAAATAAACATAAGGCATGTGTACAGCTTGTGTTAGACAGAAAACAGGCATCAATATGCTAGTACCAAGCTGTCAGTTCACTGACTCCATAAGGAGTTGGTGGTAGATGGGGAGGGGAGTGGGGGGTGCTTCATTAAAATCTGAGAGTATTTCATCATTCAGGCACTTTCTAGGTAGGTCTGCTTTGTAAAAGCTCCTTTAGTATACGTCAAGCTTTGAGCCGTTGTTCACCTCATGGACCATTCCTGGAAGAAAGCTGGTTTCTTTCTGCAATGGTTGGACTAGAGGGAATTTGTTATTTATAGATTTTACCACCTCCAAGTCACACCGGAATGAAACTCAGAGTTTAGCCTTAACTGAATTTTGTTGCCTCATCAGAAGGTATTTACTGTGTGCTGGGGGCTTACAGACAAGCCAGTCATGTGGTTCCTGACATGGGGAATCTTTTAGGGCATCAGTGAAAGACGTGTGTGTGTGTGTGTGTGTGTGTGTGTGTGTGTGTACAGCCACCACAAACAGTCAGTGTTAGACATTTTCTAAAAGCTCTTCAGGACCTAAGTCAGAGATCAGCTCTCAGGGTGTTGCGAAAATTCTCACTAAAAGGCAGAAAAAACCAAGCAGCCTGCCTTGAGAAGTGAGAAGACTGTTTTAATTATATTAGCAAAACAAGTTGATTTGAGCTCCAGATATGGGCCCAGAACAAAGGCAAGAGCTCTGTTTTCCAAAATATCTGATGGGGTCATGGGGCATTTGCAGGCAGCTGGCAGGAAAAATTCCAAAGCATGTTATTTGGCAAAGCAGGATCTGGACCACCCTCAAGGACACAAGCACATTTATTTGGTGTATGTTCCCAAAGCTCACAAAGTGAGACTCTGACCATCTCAAGGACATCATGCTTGCATGCCAGGGTTATGTTGTGTTGCTCAGACTCAGCTGCCCCCTTGGCAGCTCCTGGCCTCTAGTGTTAGCCTGCATCAAGTGGGCCTGTTTGAAATGTGAGCAGGGGCTCTTTTCCTCTTCAAGGTCCTGAGTCCTCATAAAGGGCAAAGGCAGGTGACTCGGTGGTACAGGTCTCTCATCATTCATTTTTGTTTTCTTTTTTTAAATATGGAACGCTTCACGAATTTGTGTGTCATTATTGCACAGGGGCCATGCTAATTTTCTCTGTATCGTTCCAATTTTGGTATATGTGCTGCCAAAGTGAGCACCATCATTCTTATAATATCGTCTTTCCAGTATTCTCAGCACATACTGGAGACTTCATGACAGCATGGGTCAGCAGACATGGTTCTCTGGGGCTAACTCTCCACTTCCAGGTCATTAGTCTCCACTTGTGACAGCCCTTGAGCAATACTTTTCACATGCAGTTTTGCTAAAAATTAGGTAACTAGGGATCTGTGAGATGGCTCACAAGGCTGAAACACATACTTTGCATGTGTGAGCCAGGTTCCTTCCCAGAACTACTTGGTTCCCAGAGAGTAGATGAGTGTGGAATCACCCATTCTCAGTGCTGTGGCCACATATGTATACTCAATGAATGGTAACTACAACAAAAACAAAGTTGAGTGGGGAGAGAAATCCCCAAAGTTGCATTCTTATTTATTTTTTTGTTTAGTTTATTGGCTTACAACCACACGTAGAAGTCCTCAGGAGTGACCCCCAGCAGTGTTTGGGAAACTGGATATAGTACTAAGGATTGGAACCAGTTTACACTGGTGACCTTTCTGTCAGGCTGCTGAACCTCTCCACACCCTGTACATTCCTTTCACATTTATTTACTAGTGACCCCTGGTAGGTTTTAGGTATCCTCAACTCTGCAATACAGAGAAGTAAATTGTGTCTTGGAGGACAGTGATCCCTGTTCCGAGAGCAGATGGTGCAACCTGGGTCCCAGAGCAGACGAGTTCACGAACCCCAGCTTGTCCTTTATCTCCTCCTTCCACCCTTCAAGAAACTTCATCAGCATTAGTCATGGCAGGAGTAGTAACTAAATCCCCTGCCTCATCCTCCTTTCTTCCCTGATCTTGTGAAGACCATAGATAGGAGCAGACTCCCTCAGCAGACTTCAGTGGCAGTCATGGTATGGGGTTTGTGGGTCGGGGGTTCTGTGATCTTAGTGATACAGTTTGTATCCTCTTCCCTGCACACACAGTTTTGAGGTATATAATTCATCTCAGTTATTAGACTATTTACCTCTTAAATGTTTTTTTTTTTTTGGTTTTTGGGCCACATCCGGCAACGCTCAGGTGTTATTCCTGGCTATTCGCTCAGAAGTTGCTCCTGGCAGGCACGGGGGACCATATGGGGAACCGGGGGATCGAACCGCAGTCCGTCCTAGGTTAGCGCAGGCACCTTAGCTCTAGCGCCACCGCCCGGCCCCCCTCTTAAATGTTTTTAGCTTCCTAAATATTTTTCAAATGTCTCCAGCTTCCTTTTCTGCCAGTAACTCCCAAGTCCAGGCCTTCCTCTCATGGTTCTGTGTTATTTTCCTCTGGCTGCTGTAACACATTACTATATACTTAGGAGGCTTTAGATGACAGAAGATGGAGGCCAGAGGTCACAAATGAGCATCACTTGTCAGCATGTGGCTGTGTGGCTCAATTTTGCCTTCAAAGGGGATTTGAGTATTTGTTAAATCTTTCATGCAGGAGCGCTTTCTTAGTTTCCTCTGAAAACCTTTTGTAGAGCAGAGAAACTCTTCACTGAAAGATTCTCAGTCAAATCACATTTGCAAACACTTTTTTGGTGGGAGCAGGGTACATAAAAGGTGTATTTATTAGTTTCAGGTATTGAACAGTTTTAAAATTCTGTCCCACAGGTAGACTCTTGCTGGAGTTCCTTGAAACATGCAGTCTCTGCCCACTTTAACTTTAAAATTGACTTTAAAGTTGACCCTAGTTGACCCTAAGCAGCTTTTGTCATCCCCTGACCACCACCAGGAGTAGGGCCTGAGGACCATTAGGGGCAGCCCCAAAAATCAAGAAAAAAAAGGGAGGGGCCAGAGGAGTGTCGCAGAGCCGAGAGGCATCTATCTGCCTTGCCAGCACTAGCCTAGGATGGACCTCGGTTCGATTCCCAGCATCCCATATGATCCCCCAAGCCAGGAGCTATTTCTGAGAGCATAGCCAGGAATAACCCCTGAGCGTCACCGGATGTGGTCCCCCCAAAAACAAAAAAATATAAAATAAAATAAAATTTATTAGTAGCTCCTGTGGCCCTGGAAATCCTAATTCCTCAATTGAACATGATCTCTTCCTGTCTTTCTCCCACCTCTGCCTCTTTTGTCCATTCCTTTCCAGAGGAGGACTAGCTTTCTCCTCTCGGCCTTTGCAGATTTGTCTGTACACTCTCCCCCTTTTCCTTTTTGTGACTTACTCTAGTTTAGACTTCAGGTTTCACTTCCTCCACAAAGCTATCATGTGCCCTCCTGCTCATAGCATGGGTCTCCAATGCCTGTTGTGGTGCTGACACTCAGTAAATGCACAGTCTCTATTTGGTGGGGCCCGGAGCCGGGGTAACTCAGGGCCTCTGAATACCTGCTTTGCAAGGTATGGTTGAGAGTTTACTTTATGCCTTTCACATGCACCAAGCATGGTCTTGCAGCTCTTTTTGAGTGAATTCTGGCAGTACCACAAGCAACTTCTGACTGCACCCAAGGCCAGTATGTGGGAGCCCTTTTCTAACAGGGTGTCTCCAGTGAGTTTCACTGAAAGGTGCACCAGCCCCATGGCCACAGAGTGCAATCCGTGGCCAGTGCCTGCATGAGTGACACACGTGGAATGGGCCACCCTGCATCATCATCCAGTGGTCCAAGGGGAGGGGGCAAGTGAATGAATGAAAGAGACAAATGCTGAGAAGAGGGGGCACCTCTATTGCCACTCCAGCAAGGATACTACTACCACTGGGAGTGCTAAGCAGGAGGAAGTGCTCTTACTGGTGAGGCTTATCTGTGTACATGCCAGAAGTTTCCACAGATCTTTCCTCTTCAGCAGAAATAGGGGATTATGTAATGATGAGGCCAAAGGAAACATCTTCATGCTTATTGTTTTGTTTTCTTTCAGGCCATTCCTGTATTTCTCATTTTGCACAATGTGGCTGAAGTGATCAACTACTGGCACCAGAAATGTTTTCGGAAAGAGGTAAAATAATGCCGCATGCTGGTTTCTCTCCCCTGGCTTTTCATCTCAGTGCCTCACTTTTTTTTTTGTTTTGTTTTGTTTTGTTTTTGTTTTTTGTGCCACACCCGGCTGTGCTCAGGGGTTACTCCTGGCTATCTGCTCAGAAATAGCTCCTGGCAGGCACGGGAGACCATATGGGACACTGGGATTCGAACCAACCACCTTTGTTCCTGGATTGGCTGCTTGCAAGGCAAACACTGCTGAGCTATCTCTCCGGGCAGTGCCTCACTTTTTAAAGTGGCCCAAATGAGTAACTTTTCTGTTCTCTACCATCTCTTTGCAGTTAGGACACCAGTCTCAGGGATAATGGTTTGGATAACCCTTTGATTTACTAGAGCTAATTGGGAATGTGTTTTGATCCTTCTGGCCTGTAGCTCCTGCCCACCCAGGCCAGCTGAGCCAAGTCCTGGGTGCAGGAGGAGTGAGCTATGGCTGCTTGAGCAGGAGACCATGCCCACCACAGCTCATGGCAGCACCAGGTGGAAACCCACTGGTTTCCCAGCGAATGCCAAAAGGGTGCCTCCTCCACCCCCCGAAATCCCTTCAGTAGAAGCTCTGTCTCCAACTATCAAACAGGTCACCACCCTGCTGTGCCTCCTGGAAAGGTTGGAGGAGACAACAGTTGGTCTATAAGAAGTATTGGCACAGTTTGGCACATGTTAGGTGTTCTGGACTTGTGAGCCTTAATTATTCATGTTATTAGCCATAATTTTAATGTGGCCCCTCTTTGGTGAGTTACTTTTTATTTATCTTTTATCATTTTCTTTTCATTTTTGTTTTTGAGCCATATCCAGTGGCCCATAGGGGTTACATGCAAGGTAAATGCTGTTCCCATGATTTTTGGACTATGCTTAGGGCTTACTTCTGGCAGTACTCAAGGAGCAAAATGCAGTGCTGGGAATTCAAACTGGGACACCTGCATTCAGGGATTTAACCCTGTACTGTCTCTCCAGCTCAAGAGCTGCTTCTTGCCTATACAGGCATGTTTGAAAAAACTTTTTTTCAATCAATTTTGGAACTTTACTTTTTTGTATAATGCCAGGAATGGAACACAGACCTCATCCGTGCTTGGAAAGTGCTCTCACTCTGAGTTCATGCCTGGCCTGCTCTGTGGGAACTTTTTGGGGGTAGGAAAGTCACACCTGGTGGTGCTCAGGGGTTATTCCTGGCTCTGCACTCAGAAATCACTCCTGGTAGTCTGGGGGTGGGGGTGGGGGGGTAGGGAGGTGGGACGACTAAATGAGATGCCAGAGAACCAGTCCAGTTTGGCATGTGTAAGACAAATCCCCTGTGTGCTATCACTCCGATCCCTAAGGGGACTTTTAAATTGTAGAGAGACCAGTTGGAGCTCATCACACTTCACAGGGAAGATATCTAAACTAGAGAAAAAAAATATTTTTTGCGAGATGTGTTTGGGCCACAACTGGCAGCTCAGGGCCTACTCCTGACACTGTGCTCCAGGGTCACTTATGGCTATGTTCAGGGACCATGAATGCTTCCACTTGTAAAGTCTGCTCCAGCCCCTTGAGCCATCTTCTGGATCACAGAAGTGATTCCAGGTGCTCAGGGATTGATCACACCTGGTTCTCCTGCATGCGTAGCAAACACTCCAACCCAGGCTGGGGAGGGTGGAGTGAGATCCCGGTGGACTTTTCCATATCAAAGGAATAGATTTAAAGGGAAGAGGAAATTGGGGTGAACTGCCTTTGTTTTGGGTTAATAGCTGGGGGTTATTTTACAAGGAGGTGTGGATTTCTCACTTCCACATCTTTTAGCTGCTTCTGGACTTCCTTATCAAATGCTTCTTTGCACAATCCTAGAATTTGTAGTTCACAATCAGGAGAATTCAAGATTGCAAGGAGAGGTAGTACTGGAATTAGGCACTTGCCCTGTGGGCACATGACCCAGCTGGATCCCCTCACCACAAGGTCGCTCCAGCACCACTTTCTATATGACTCAGGTTATCCCAGCACTACGGTACAAGCCACACAATATCCTCAAGCCCTTTCATTGCTTTGCCAACGCAGTAGCACAGTTGGCCAAAAAATGCTGGGAGTGGTTTCTGGATTTCCCTTGAATCATGTGGGAGATCCCCCTCCCCTCCAAATAAAGAGAGGAGAAAATAATAAGAAGAGGGGAGGAAAAAAACAGCTTCTCATGGCTATGAGTTTCTTCCTCAGGGCAAAAAACTAACTCCCCATAAGGACTAGTATAGAGGCAGAAAATATCTTGGTTAGAATTTCATTTCTTTATGTCAGGGACGCTTTAAGCACCAACTTTAGATTTCTCAACCTGCTCTTTTTATATTCTTTCTAGGGGTGGAAGAATATATCTTCTCCTTTTTAGTGTTTCTTAATTTACACACCATGCCAGAGAAATTTATAGCTCTGCTTAGTGTGACAGCAGGATTAATGAACAGATTTAAAGAGGCAGGCTGGGAGCTGGGCGGTGGCGCTGAAGGTAAGGTGCCTGCTACCGCCTAGGACGGACCACAGTTCGATCCCCCGGTTCCCATATGGTCCCCCAAGCCAGGAGCAACTTCTGAGCTCCTAGCCAGGAGTAACCCCTGAGCGTCACTGGGTGTGGCCCAAAAACAAACAAACAAAAAAAAACAAACGAATAAAGAGGCAGGCTGAAATGGTAGTTAAACACCAGCTAAATTTTGGGCCCAGAAGTAATTCAAGAGCCTTGAGTGCAGGTGTCCCTAACTGAATCCACTGTGGCCTCTGAACACCACTGGGGATGGCTTCAAAGCCAAAAGCTCCAGTTCTTCATTCTCTTTCCCTACGCCAGTGAAGAAAGCCAAGGCCTAAAGTAGTAGAAAGTGCTCAGAGCTACATTCGTGGCTTCAAGAGTTTTTATTTTTCTTGCTTAAATGGCTAGATCACTGCTTTGTAAGCTGGAGTTCTGGTTTTGACACCAGCACCAGGCTTTGTGGCATACAGTGTAAAAATAAAGACAAATTAAAACCAAACCAAATTTCTTTCCTTATATGTGTGTTCCATGATTTCTGTCTCCTTTCATTGGTGGATGTGATTCTAAAATCTTCAGCAATCATCACTTTTCATCAGTAAACTCACCATTCTGGCGAGTGGCTAGATCATAGCCACAGAACTTTGGCCAAGTGACTCAACTCTGGACACTGAGTCATTTTATCCCACCCAAACAGAAATGTCCCCAATAAATAACACTAAAGTGCAGCAAACTGGTAACCCTCCAGTAAATATCTGCATGATAACATTTATCCTACTATCTAAATATTTTTGGTATAGAGGGGAAGAAAAAGTTTGAAATGTTTAACCATGTCTCTTTACGTCTTACAGAAAACTTCTCTGTCAAATATCTGTAGGTAAGTTTTAAAAGTGAGATTTTTAAGATCAATACTAATGGGAGACCATTTGGTGAGAGCAAACACAAGTTAGGCATACGCAGGATTGGTGTCCTAACCCTTGTACTATCTTCCTGGCCCTAGCCCAGTTCTTTAACTTTAATGGTGTGGTGTTTTTCTACGATTCATACTTGAGTCTTAAAGAGGAAGTTATTAAAAACATTCACATATTTTTATTTTGTGTCTTATTCTAAAATGAGTCATTTCTCTCGCTCTTTCTTTTCTGAAATGCTTTATTTCTGCTAGGAAAAATTGCATGCTAGATTTCAGATATTGATGTCTAAAACTTCATCAAGAATTGTGCAATACTGGTGGGGAATTAAAGTGGAAAACATGTACTCAACTTAAAAATTTCAAAATGCTGTTTGCAATATATAGAGTTTCTTTGGGAAGAGTCACAGCAGGGATCTAAGGGTTGGCCACATGCAAGGCAATCACCTTAACATTCTCTCTCTCTCTCTCTCTGTCTCTCTCTCTCTCTCTCTCTCTCCCCTCTCTCTCTCCTCTTCCCCCCACCCCTCTTAGTTCGGAACCATACCTAACAATATTCTAGGGCTATCCCCAGCTCTATATTTGGGGATCTACCTAAGGGTTGGCCACATGCAAGGCAATCACCTTAACATTCTCTCTCTCTCTTTCTCTCTCTCCCTCTCTCCTTTCTCTCTCCTCTCTTCTTTCTCTCCTCTCTCTCCTCTCTCTCAGTTCAGAATCATACGTAACAATAGTCTAGGGCTATTTCCAGCTCTATGTTTGGGGATCAACCTGAGTGGTGATGGGAGTTCAAGTAGTCTCTGGAACTGATCCAGAACTTCCACATGCAAACATGTACTTCTTACTTACATGTTTTTCTAAACCATTGGTGAAGAAGTTGCAAAGATAATAGTCTTATCCCTAAGCATTTCAAAGTGTAGAGTAGAGCTCTCAGGGACTGGGGGTCGGGCAGTGGCGCTGGAGATAAGGTGCCTGCGCTAGCCTAGGACCGACCGCGGTTCGATCCCCCGATTCCCCATATGGTCCCCCGTGCCTGCCAGGAGCAACTTCTGAGTGAATAGCCAGGAGTAACCCCTGAGTGTCACCGGGTGTGGCCCAAAAACCAAAAAAAAAAAAAAAAAAAAAAAAAAAAAAAAAAGAGCTCTCAGGGGCTGGAGAGATAGTACTGGGGTGAAGGTACTTACCTTATATACAGCTGCCCCAGTGTTGATCCACTCCATTATGTCCACTATGAGACAGCACAGAGCCAGGAGCAAGTCTTGAGTTCTACTATATGTATGATCTTTAAACAAAGCAAAAGTAAGAGAAAGAGGTAACTTGAACATTTGCACCTCTTGGTTCCCTTTACTCATTTTGTCTACTCCAACCCTCGCCCTTCTGGCAACTGCCAATGTTTTCTGTCTCTGTGATTTTTGTTTTGCTTTTTATGATGTTTTCTTTTTCATGAGTGGCATAATCATAGTCTGATCACCCAGTTTTCCACTAGTGTATTTAGGGGAAGTGTAGCTTAAAAGCATCTGTCTATTCTGAGCTTACATTGCTTTTCTCAAACAAACCAGCTGTGGATTTGCCTGCCTCTGAGAAAATGATCGAGCCCCAGTGAGTTTCCAGTGGACCATAGGAACAAAAACTCTATAAGTAATGGGGTTCTCAGAGAATGAACATGGAAACTGGACTTGGTCACGTGAGATTTTTTTTTTTTTGGCCACACCCGGCAGTACTCAGCGGTTACTCTTGACTCTGCACTAAGAAATCACTCCTGGCAAGTTGGTGAACCATATGGGATACTGGGGATTGAACCCTGATTGGTTGCATGCAAGGCAAACACTCTCCTTGCTGTGCTATCACTCTGACTCCATATACAAGTTCTTTGCTTCATCAAATCTGCATCAACGTATTTCAGCTTGTTTGGGAAAATGGCTCCGTAGAAGAGCATGTATTTACCTTGCACATGTGGGGCCCTGGCTTTGGTTCCCAGTAATTCTTTTTTTTTTTTTTTGGTTTTTGGTTTTGGGGTCACACCCAGCAGTGCTCACGGGTTACTCCTGGCTCCATGCCCAGAAATTGCTCCTGGCAGGCACGGGGGACCATATGGGGCACCGGGATTCGAACCGATGACCTTTTGCATGAAAGGCAAACGCCTTACCTCCATGCTATCTCCCGGGCCAGTTCCCAGTAATTCTTAACCCTCAAAAGTGTGTTTCAGCCTTTCTGTCTTTGCACTGAAAAGTGAAATTATGTTTGATCTCTCTCTTTGCAGTGCCTTTTTTATTGTGGCTGCTGCAGGATTCCTTCCCTTCAATGATGTTCAGGTAAGTGGAGGCAAAAGTCATTTTCAAGAGCCTGGGAGATAGCATGGAGGTAAGGCGTTTACCTTTCATGCAAAAGGTCATCGGTTCGAATCCCGGTGCCCCATATGGTCCCCCGTGCCTGCCAGGAGCAATTTCTGAGCATGGAGCCAGGAGTGACCCCTGAGCACTGCCGGGTGTGACCCAAAAACCAAAAAAAAAAAAGTCATTTTCAAGTAGCTTTTCTTCTCTGAAGCTTGCGTGTACAAAGCAGAATACTCGGACCCTTCCTTTTAGAATCCAGCTAATTTGGCCTCTGCAGAGGCATGTGGAAGCTTAAAGGCAGAACACCATTTTTGTGGGCACGTGATCGTCAGAGCTCTGGGTGCTGGGATCTGGGCATGCTGCCCTATCTGATCTGGAGAAACTTCAACACTCCTGTCTGATGCGTTGAGTTGCCACTTCTTGTCTCCCATCTTCAAGGACTTTCACTTTGTTACCTGAGTTTTTCTTTCTTAGGTATGGAGGACCCTATATACATCTCACTACTGGTCCCTTTTCTTTTTTCTACCTCAGCCAGGTTCTTCCTATCAGGAAGAATTGTCCTTGTTTCGGCTGGGGCCAGAGGCTAATCAGAAACAGTCAACAGATAATTATGACCCTAGCAGACTGGGAGGTTGTGTGAGGACTCTACAGGATCTTGGGAGAACACCTGAGAACTCTGAGGCCTGAAGAAGTCAGAATAGCTTACCATTATAGGGGCCGAATGTGCTGGGTGCCCAGCCCTTTTCCAACACTTTCTGCTCCTTGTTTTATTTAAAAACCCAACATCTCCACAAGGTAGCAACTATTGTTATCGCCATTTTGAGAAAAAGAGTAGGGCTGAGGAAAGACCAGTGACTCTTGGTGGTGGGAACAGCATGCCCTGGAAGTGGACTCTGGCTTTGCTTTTTGGCCCATGTCTTGGTGGGAGAAGATCAGTGAGAAGCCAGAGCAAATGAGAGTCACCAAAATCCACAATCTGCACCTGCCCATGTGTTCTGGGCTCACCACTGCCCTACAGTGTGTTTGTTTGTGGGGAACAGAAAATAGGTCACACAGTATGACAGAAGACTTTCGCGTATGGGAAGAGGAAGGAGTGCTCTTGGATAGAAGGATTGCCACGGAGCCTGGTGCTTGGAGATGCAGTTCTGGTTTCTGGAGAAGGGTTATAGGAAAAGACAGGGGGGTTGGGGAGTGAAGGTGGAAATAGGAGAGACCCTGGGGTTTGGATTTGATCCTGAAGTCATGGGGCTGTGTCTTGAATCCATAGAGGCCATGCATAGATTTGCCTTTGCCTTTGGGAATTGGAAATGGGGTCTTAAAGGCAGAGTCCTGCAGGAAGGGGACAAAGCTATCAGATGAGATGTGAGGTGGGAAGGGCCTGCATCCAAGAGTCCTGCCTGGGCACCGTCAGTGCCTTGTGAGTGACATTTAGGGATCCTTGTTGGCCACTCTGGACCCATGCGTGGGGTAGTAACCCCAACCTTACCTCCAAAACCCCAAAGCTTGAAATCATGAAAGTTACTGAACTATATATGTATATATATTATATTTTTCTCTATACAGACATGCATCTGATAAAATATGACAAACTGTCCCGTAAGAGTTGAAAAACAATCTCTAGGCATCAAGTAGGAAATGGTATAATATCCTATATATTGTGAGTTTGTGAATAGGATCTCTGTCTGTTTCTGTCTCTGTCTTTCTCTCACTCATTTTCACTCCTCTCTTTTCTTTTTCAAAAGGTCTTCTTGTGTGGCCAGAGGTAGCTCATCAGACTTTGTGTGTTTTTCATGTAAAGGGCCAAATGCTTTGAATCCCCAGCACCACATAGCCTCCTGAGCACATTGGTGTGAGGTGTGACCCCAAAACAAAATAGAAATGATTTGACTCTACCTGTGTTGTTCCCTGGTATAGCTGAAATCACTGCCCAGGAAATCATAGATCTAGGGGAATGACAGTATTTAGAGCATTTTTTTTTTTTTTTGGTAGGAGTGTTTGGGTCACATCTGGCAGTGCTCAGGGGCTATTCCTAACTTGGCTTTCTATGCTCAAGTGACCTCTGGTGGGGATTGAGCAGGGTGGGTTCAGGGTTCAGTTGGGTTCAGTGCAGACTTTCAGTGCACTATCTGGCCAATTTTGATTTGTTTCTTTAGGGACAAAGGCTATAAAATTT
>PVKC010021306.1:0-18212 GCA_004027635.1 Crocidura indochinensis | reverse complement strand
AACAGTGGTACATATACACAATGGAATATTATGCAGCTGCCAGGAGAGACGAAGTCATGAAATTTTCCTATACATGGATGTACATGGAATTTATTATGCTGAGTGAAATAAGTCAGAGAGAGAGAAAGATGCAGAATGGTCTCACTCATCTATGGGATTTAAGAAAAATAAAAAGATATTCTTGCAATAATAATTTTCAGAGACAAAAGTGAGGAGGGCTGGAAGTTACAGCTCACCTCACAAAGAAGTGATGAGTTTAGTTAGAGAAATAGCTACATTGTGAACTATCCTAACAATGAGAATGTATGAGGGAAATAGAAAACCTGTCTAGAGTACAGGTGGGGGCAAGGTGGGGAGGAGGGATATTTGGAACATAGGTGGCGGGATTGTTGTACTGGTGATGTGTGGTATTCTTTACACGATTGAAACCCAAACACAATCATGTTTTTATTCAAGGTGTTTAAATAAAATACTTAAAGAAAAAGTGAGAGAAGTAGAATGCATGTGGTAAACACAGGAAAGGGTAGGAAGAGGAGGGGGCATTGGTGGTGGGAATCTTGCACTGGGGGGTATTCTGTTTATAACTGAAACCCAACTACAAACATGCTTGTAATTATGGTGCTTAAATAAATATTTATAAAAAATAATAATTTGAAGCTTTTGCAAATATTTAAGGTAGAAATATAGTCAAATTCTCCTTGAAGTAAGATTAATGTCACTTCCACATATAAACTGTGGAAAATAAACACAACATTTATTTATTTATTTTTTTTATTTTTTATTTAAGTAGCATGATCATAGTTGGGTTACAGTCACAAACAGATCACCTCTCTTCACCAGTGTAACATTCTCCCCTATCCCCTTCCCTTCCCCTGCCTGTACTCAAGACAGGCATTCTACTACAGTTATTTATTTTTAAGTTCAGTAAATTGTATTTTTTTCCTTAAAGGCTAAGAGTAAAAAAAATAGTAAAATTGTGATAGTGACAACCGCCATTGTTTGCATAAGTCCAGAAACATGGAGAAATGAAAAAAAAAAATCCTTGACCTGATTACAAAATGCCTCACCCCAGAAGTTTATTGGCATAAAACCAACTCTGGGTTCCAGGCATACCAGTCTGTCCAACCCGAGCAATTCTCCGTGGTCCTGGTGAAACTTTTACACACTTTAGCTATTGTTGGTATCAGATTCTTGTATTTAAAGATTCTGGATTCTGTGCATTTCTTTCATTGATGTCAGGCTGATGTGGAGCATCCTCTAGCTTCAGCATACCATTAAATGCGAAGCGATCTGCCCTGCAAGCAGACTGTTGCTGAGTCCTCTGGGTTTTGAGAGCACTCTTTGGAGTAAGTCAATGCCAAAGCAGTGGTAGGTCTTCCCTGGTAGAAGCTTGGATCCTGGTAATGTTATAGACAATTGTGGTTGTTTCCATAGATGGTATTCATTGTTCAGGTGTGTGTGAGTGATGCTCATTCTTCTGAGGTCTAAGCCAAATCGTTATGCCAATGTTCAGGGTATAAGGCCTACACCTTTATATTTGATGAGGAACATCAATATCAGGATGAAAATAACCAGATATCCTAGCAGTCCAGGGGGCAAACTGAGGGGATTCTGGGAACTGGGGTGGAAGGACAACATTGGTGGTGGGAATACCCCTGATTTAATGCCACTATGTACCTCAATTAGTACTCTGAAAGATTTGTAATTCACGTTGATCACAATAAAAATTATATAAAAAATAGCAAGAAGAAAGGATATTTAAGGGACTGAACTTTCCTGAGAAATGTAGCATTAAGTTGAAGATAAAAATATTGAAACTAACAGCACTGATTTCATTAAAATTAAATCTAGGATTCTTTAAATTCTATTAAGATAATATCAATGTTTTGGAAATAAAAATATTTGAATCTGAAAATCAATCTCCCTGGGTATGCAATGCTGACAAACCATTTAATCATCTTTAGGAAATTAAATAAACATTTAAATTCAACAGTCAGTAGCATATCAAATTTTTCTCTAAAGAACCTAAGTAAATCTCATCTATGAACAATATGAATTGTTCTGGCAAACAGCTTTCTGCTTTTAGCAGGAAATTAATATGAAATACACCATGGTGGTAAGAATATAAAAAAAGTGAGTCAGCACATCGGAGCAGTCGTGTTCATTCAGCTAATACCTTGCATTCTGTCCTCAGGAGGATATAGGTCAAGACCCTCTATTTTCCCTTATTTCATGTGCAATTTAGACCACTAACTTAACATTTCTATGTCCTAGTTTCCTCATCTGTTAAATTGAGATAATAATTATTGCCCCAGGGTCGCTGCCAGGATTTAAAAAGTGTGTGTTATGTAGTGATGATTAACCTGTATGTTGTAAAACTATTACCATTATAAGTTTAACAAACACCTCCATCAACTCAAATCACATTTTTCCTCTCAGATGAGAACATTTAAGTCTTTTATCTTAGCAATTTCAATTAAATAATGGTGTCCTGCTAATGTAGGTACTATAATCTTCATCATATACTTACAATATTTTTCTCATAACTGGGGCATCCAAACTTTTGATTACCATTTCACATTCTACACCAGCTTCTTAAGATTGCTGAAGTGATAGCACAGCAATGTTTGTTCTAAATTAAATAGAAGGAGATATACCACTGTGAACTAGGAACTTCTCTAGATAGTACTATTGCTATACTTTCTTTCAGAATAACAACAAAATGATATTATGACTGTGTAGAATAAATGAGTCTGAAAAATTTCATTTTGGCTCATATTATGGCTCAAAATATGTGGATAACTATGGATGAGATGTTTGGTGTATACAAACTACTCCATCCCTTTGAGAAACCTCTTGGGCTCTGTAAGTTACAGCAGGGTATAAAGCATATTTCATACTTATATCTTCATTTGGAGATGTCATTTTTCTTAGTCACAAGCAAATATTTTGTAAAATGCTTAAGAGACATTTACCAATCCAAATAATACTTCCATTCCCTGAAGTACATGTTTCTCTTTCAACTCCATTCAAATAGGTTTTTCTTGCAAACTGTCATTCATTTGACATGGTTGTATGTAAGTAAGACTTAGTAACTGAACCTGATTGGCCTATCTTAGTGTCCATTATCGGCAAAATCAGGTAATATCAAGTAGCAGCATCAAAGATAGTCCCTGGCATATTTTCCATTGATTTGGTGATTAACAGTTCTATTTTATGTTCAGAAAACTCAAATACATACATATTTCATATAACAACTTAGATTCAACTTGTGAAGAAAGAATATCTTGATAAAGGATAACAATATCCAAAGGGGAGAGAGTGAATATTAAATGAAAGGAAGGAGGCAGGATGCATAGTTAGAGTAACTGAAAATGGATACTTAAAGTCAACTTTACAAGTGAACTTTCCATTTTTCTGGTCCCCAAGGCAATAAATTTGACTCACATTTTACCTCATTCTGTTCCAACTTGATTTCTGCTTCCTGTAACCAAAATAGCCCTAATTGCAACAAAGTGTGAGGCAAGGCAAACACAAGGTTTTATGGGTAGGAAAAAAATACATGGTTGAGGAAATGAGATTCTAAGCACAGAAGATAAAAACAGACATATTCCCAAGACAGAAACAAAAACATAAATAAAATCAGGTAGCAAGAGAGAAAGAGGAGACTCTATTGAATATAATTATATTTAAATCAGAGGCTAATTTGGTCAGAGGGAGCCTTCTCCGAATGGGAGCAGGCAGATTCCTCTTTGTGCCTGAAGACAGCTGCCTGTAGCCACATCTGTCACCCTCCACAGAAACAGTCCAGCTCCAAAATTGTACTTTATGAAAATATCATATCGTCCCTCAACATATTGTTCTAGACTAGAGCTATAGGTCCTGAACTTCCTGCTGCTACATAACACTTCAAAATTTGTATAGAAGTGTCGGTCCAGTATGATCTCAGTAAATCTCAGAGAAATGCTGCATAGAAGGTCATCCAGTTCAGTGCATCTAAATAGTGACTCAGAAGGCTCAACTAGCACAAACCACAGCCTAGTAAATCTTTAGATAATGACTTTAGTGAGCCTGAGAATTAACAAATATTAGGAATTGACCCTTACTGATCTATTTTGGTGATTCTATTTGTGTTTGTGCTGTAACAAAAAAATGAAGTTTGTAACTGCAAGGAGGAACTCTAGGATATTTAGTAGGAAACTGGGGACAGTAGTGGAAAGATGGTCACACAGTTGATGGGATTGATAACTAACTGACCATGTAATGCATGAAATAACTGAAGTATCAACAACTTGCTAAACCAGGGTATTGTAATAAAAATAACACTTGAAAAAATGAAGATTGAAGCTTTCTCCATAAATATTCCCAAATCTGGATCTAATCCTTTAGATCTCAATTCAAAATTTACTTAATTCAAAAAAATCTTTGACAACCTTGGATTTTTGTCCTGAGTCACTGTCATATGTTTGTCTTATTGATTGTGCTTAAAGCAAGTGTAATTATCTAAGTTGTTGATGTAATGCTTTGCCATCTCTTCCATTAGACTGTGAGATACTACAGAAGAGCTACCCTTTTGCAAATTATCTTTGCAAATATCTGATTGCCAGGACCTACGTAGTGGTCTACACAGTGGCCTACAGGAAGTGGGATCTCAGCAAATATCTCTTGAGAGCATGAGTGGGTGTGTAGGAACAGGAAGATAAGTAGCATTCAGAGAGCCAGAACTATAGAAGCTAGACTTTATACAGAAGAAAATGACAATCTGGGGACTAAAATTGTCAAAGCTAAGTGTCTGTGAGGCTGACTCATTAGGTATGTGGGAGAAGAAGGTTAGTAATGACTAAGACAGAGGAGGCTAATGCAGAAAGGTAATGTTTGTTAGTTGACTAGGCTAAGTTATCTTCTGTTATTTTATAGGTACAACAAAAATGATAACAAATTACATTTATTTGCCCTTATTTTCCATTAAGATATCATTCTGCAGACTTTTTTTTTATCAATTTTAGATAATGAAGTTTTTTCAACATGCATTTGTCACATATAACTATGAAATATTTCCACTCCCAACATTCCAAAACTAGTTCTTTTTAAAACCACTAGTTTTGTAACTTTTCCTCATAGTAAAGTTTCTTATTTTTTCAAAATATGTATTTACTTTGCAAGCTTTTGCATTCATTATAGTTTCTTTCCTTTTTGGTGTTTGAGTTTCTTTTATTTTAATTTTTGAAGGGCAATTGTACCTAGTGATGTCCAGGGCTAACTACTGGTTATGTGCTCAGGATCACTCCTGGCAGTGCTCAAGGGTGTATATGTGGTTCTGGAAATCAAATCCAAGTCATATACATGGTAAAAGTCTATTATATGCTGTATTATCACTTGGGCCCACTTATAGTTTCATATCTTATAATTATATTACAACATTTTTCTTTAAATCCTAATGGGGGGGGGTCGCCAGAAGTACAACTAATGTGAGTTCATCAATTTACTATTGCATTCAGAGTAAAACATGCAAAAGAAGTTTACCTGTCAAATATTAACAAGTACACTACAAAATATCCTTTAATACTAAGAAACTGATAAGTATATATTACTTTGGTTTCTGAATAAGATACTGGCAACATTTGTGAGCAGTTATCATTCTAGTACTTATTGAAATACTTTCCTACCAATAGACATTTCAGTGAGCTTTATGACAGAAGTTGGTCTTTCACACAATGCTGCTTTGAAGATTACGTTTGAAATAATAGTCATAAGTAGATTTTCTAGGAATTTCTAAATACTTCTGAGTTTAAAGTAATTTATAAGATACTGCTACTTGTCCACAAGCACATTATTACTTCAGGCATATTCTTTTAAACAGGAGAGTGGAACTTTTCAATTTCTAAAGTACTCTTTATTGAGTTTAAAAACCTGTGTCTGTCAGGTCCCAGCAATAGCACCAGGAACCAAACTCCTCCTGTAGAAATTCTGAATTCCATCCCAGCTCCAACTTGTACCACTTTTAACATGGCATTCTGACATGAGGAAATGGCAACAACTTGAGCTAAGAGAGGACTGCCCCATCTCATCACCTAATGGCAAGATACAGCCAGGAGACATGTCATTCTTTGTTCTAAGCAAAAACCAAAATCGCTATCTGACTTGGACAAATATGTTATAGACAGAATCTATCAAGGGACAAATGAGGAAGTTCCTAGCCTACGCCTTGGCCTAGGATTTGTACAAAATCAAAGATCTATAATTTCAGCAGCCTAACTTTGACAACTGCAACTGAGCAGAACTTCTGAATATGCTGAAAGACTATACTCTAGGCTCTGCCTTAGGTTCTGAAGTAAAACCAAGATCACTAATTACAAAAGACTGATTACAGCAACATTTATGAAACAGAACTCCTAGAACCATAAAGAAAAACTCTCACCAAGCCTTCATCCTATGACTACGCAAGCAAAAAGATCTCCAGCTTCAAAGGTGGGATGCCATCATTCACATCTGAGTGGAAAATTTCCTGGCACCATAAAAAGACCTTGGGGTGTGTAAATCAGTGAGCATGGAGCCTATCGTTGTTATCATGGCAGTATGCTTCAAGAGTGGAGAAATCCTGTATCTCTTAGGCCAAGGGAATTCCCACTGTAATTTCCCCAATATTTACCTTGCCTATGTAAAAATAAAATAATAATAAAGAAGGAGGAGGAGAATAATAATAATAATAATAATAATAATAATAATAATAATAATAATAAGAAGAAGAAGAAGAAGAAGAAGAAGAAGAAGAAGAAGGAAGAGGAGGAGGAGGAGGAAGAGGAGGAGGATAAGGAGGAGAAGGAGAAGGAGAAGGAGAAGGAGAAGAAGAAACACAATTATTTAAGAAGTGGCTGGTTGATGTGGTTGTTGTTGTCTTCTCTTTTTTTCCATAGCTGTTGATTTGGGGTTTTGGTTTATTCTTTTTGTGATTTTGTTGTTACTCCCTCATTGTTTTTTGTTTCTGTTTTTTGTTGTTGTTGTTGTTGTTCTGCTACCTTTTTCTTACCTTTTCCCTTTCTTCTTCTAAATGGATATTTATAACACCTAGACAGTCTCCTCCTAGATTTTCCTTTTCTGTTTGCCTTCCCCATAGTACCAAGACCAGACAGTCAAATGTTCATTTGGTGGAAATAAAAACTGATCAGACATGAATATCAAATCCAAAATCAATGACAAAAGAAGCAATACCCAATCTACAATAAGCTGTACAAGGGGAAACAGTTATCCTAGCATTATGGGGCTAAAGGAGGGAGATGTGGGAAAAATGCTGGGAACAGGGGTGGAGGGAGGACAACACTGGTGGTGGGAATGTACCTCATTCATTGTAACTATATGCCTCAAACATTACTGTGAAAGAATTGTAATTCACTTAGATCACAATAAAAAAAAACAATTTTCTGTGTGTATTTCTGTGTGTGCTTGCACATGTGTGCTCATACATATATGTACCACATCTAAATATACTCAGGGCTTATTTCTATATCTTTGCTCAGGCACTACTTTTGGAAGTACTCAAAGGATCATTTATGGTGTTGGGAATGAAACCCAGGTTGTTTGCAAGGCAAGTGCATTACCCACTCCTCTATACTTCTAGCCCAAAGACCAGTTTATTTTATACTTGTTCATTATTGTACAATGATTAACTTTATGAAATATTTGACTTGCGATAGGGAGAGTTTGTTATAATTTTTTTACACATTGCTAATTACTTTTACTCCAAATATATGTCAAATGTACTAATAAGTATTTTTATCACCTTCAGATTCTAGATTGATATAACAAAGGTCTAGAATAGAGAGTTTTTAAATGAGAATTACATAAAAATGTGTTTTTTAAGTAGACATGTCAACCTAAACAAATTGCCAAATTAATTGATAATTTATTATTTCTTGCTAAGAATATTGATATTTCAATGAAAATTTGTGATTTTAAAATATTGACAGCTAGTGAAAACATTTTAAAAATGTGGGTCAAGTAATATTTAGCTCTTTGTTCTGTAACTCAAATAGTCCTAGTAAAGCAGTTATTTGTATGATTTGTGTCTTGAGTGAAATTGCAATTGACTATGTACCAACCACAGAATTTATAACTGAAACAGACATAAAAAGGCTCAATAAATTTTAACTGAATATTGATTGACAAAGAACTTCCTAATCACTTATTAATGCACAGTCTTTCCCATAGTAGAATTTTGAGGCCTTTCTACACAATTTCATAATATACCAAAGTGAACAATAATTTGTCCACATGCAGAAAATGTGTCTTTTGAGTCAAACTCAAGTTCACAAATTGGCAAGCAAATGAGCAATTTCCTCAATGCTTAACTCTTCCACTCTAGGATAAAATCACCCCTAAAACTTCTCAGATATTCAAGACATTCACACTAAAATGATGATTTTTAGACTTTCGAAAACAAAGGTAGATTTAGAGAGAAGCAGTGATTTAATCCCATTATAACTTACAGCTAAATAATCTTGTTTTTGCAGGAAAATCAAGTCATTGTATTGCAGTTTCACTGCTGGTGCTGTATCCTTGACCTCAGTGTCATCTTCTCTCTTGCCCTATTCACCTGGATGCAATAACAAGAGGTCCAAGTCACTAAAAAATCAGTCCTAGGATTGGGATCAGAATATTGGCTTTCATATTATCTGATCCTGAAGAAATTTGACATGTCAGATCAATCCTGAAGTTATAAGTACAAGTGCATAGTATAATGTTGATAATAAAAACAAACTCCCAGGCTCTATATGCAGTTATATATCAGATATTTACTTACAGACTGGGTGCAATTAATTCAGCAAAAACCATAAAAAGATAGTTCTATATTTAACCTTGAAATCTTTTGCCATTAATTGCTAAATTTATGAGGGTGGAATCACAGACAAAATTGTGATTATTTAATATAAGGATAATATAAGCTAAGGGAACACCGGGATTTTCTGGTTGCAGGGATAAACATAGAAAATCATGTGCAAGGTATACATTCTATTTCTTTTCTTTTTTTTTTTTTTTTGGTTTTTGGGCCACACCCAGTGATGCTCAGGGGTTACTCCTGGCTATGTGCTCAGAAGTCGCTCCTGGCTTGGGGGACCATTTGGGAAACCGGGGGATCGAACCGTGGTCCGTCCTAAGGTAGCGCAGGCAAGGCAGGCACCTTACCTCCAGCGCCACCGCCTGGCCCCTACATTCTATTTCTTAAATCACCAGCCAAGCACTTTTTAGGATGTAAATATGTTAGATAAGTGAAGATGACTCATAAAATATATAGACATGTATCACATGAGGACATAAAGAAAAGAAAGTGAAGACAGAGATGGGAGAGATAGCCATAAGACTTACATACAAGGGTGACAATAGGTTTCTAGAAAAATCCAGGAAAGATGATCCTATTGTATTTTGGGGGATAGTATAGCCTTGCAAGCATTTTGATTTCAAACTTCAGTTCCAGAACTTTGACAGATCACATTAGTCTTGCTTTTAGTTATCCAGGTGTGGTCATTTGTTATGGTAGGCACTGGAAACTCATAAACCAGAAAATGCCATTTGTTTTATTCTCCTGGGTCTTAGCAATGACTCTTTAAAAAAATAATAGTGCATATCAGAATGGAATTTGATAAAGATCAAGTTAAATCTCAGCTGTAAAAATGTGTAGGTGGCCATTATGATAAAATAAGATGGCATTATGAACTCTCTTTGCAAAGGACTCACATGGATATTATTAGTACTTTGTATTTAGACCTGCCTTTCTGGTTCTACTGAGCTGGACTCCATTAGTACCCCAGTCAGTTAACAGTTTTATTCCCTCTTCAAGATTGCAAGGTCACAGGAAAAGAAAATTCTCAGTACAATTTCCATTCCAGTGAAATATCTTGTGATTTCTTCTTTTATATTGACAGCTCTCACCTAACCTTCTCTAATACTCACCTCTGTGAAAGGGAGGAAAGGTGACACTGACCTAACATCACATCCACAAAGAACTGACAATGATGGGGTTTCAGCTCTCGTACACACCGGTGATTTACAACCATCCAAAGGTACAGTTCTCAATGTGCATCTCTGTTTTCTACTTTTGTAGTGCCGAGACATACCAACATAGTCTAAGTATGCCTGTCAGTGAAAACCACTGTGATGCAATTGCTGCATTGCTGAGTTGTCTTTATGTATCAATTGTCTTTATGCCTAACTGTTTTTATACTCCTATTCACATGTATCCAGTGTCCATTAAACTTTTGAATCACATCACTATGTGTAGGCATGCAATCTAATTCCATTTGTAAATATGTGTGTATTTCTGTGTTGCACTTATATGTATCTATTTATACATATTTATACATCTTATGATGCCTTTGGGTGTCTGATATTCGTTTCACAAAAAACAGTATCAAAAAATTCAAATTTCCTTTGTCATATTATATAAATTATCTATACAATCCTCAAATCCCTAGAAAATTGACCAGTGGCACATAATTCTCCATGAAAAGAAAAAAAATGCAAGTTTAGAAAATTTCTCATCATATAAATTCTACTGAATATTTAGAAATATTAGGGAATGTTTTGCAGCAGAGCCTCGGGTATTTTTACTTTTTCGAAAGTTTCTGACAATTTGTATTAGTAATTGAGAATCGTAGCACTAAAAATCAGATATGTAACTCATTTCCTTTGCTTGCATACAATTTTATTTTGACCACGGTTTAGTGGAGAGAATAATGTAAATTAATGGGGATAGAGTTAGGCCACACTTGATTGTTTTTGGCTTCTCTGATAAGGAATCAGACCATCACAGGTTCTAGGGATCAAATCAGGTGCATCCAATACAAGAGCCTTCATTGCTGTCCTAAACTCCATCTCCAACTTAGTTCTCTGGTGTGGCGAAAACTCTTTCTTTTTCTGCTTTAGAAAGATAATGCATTAGAGAAATGTACAATTTAATCGCCTTTTTACTAACCCCTAGACACAACAAATGCAGGAGAAAGTTCCTCCTCAAACTACCTTCCTTATTTTATATAACATCAGAATTCGTTCCATTTATAGGATATTCAATTAATAAACTATAGGCTTTAATGTCCATCTGATTTTTATATCCATTGCTTGTGTTGGGTAAGCAAGAGAATATTTATGGTATAGTAAAACAGGTTCATAAAATTTTATTGTTTTGGATCATTTCTCACAATGAAATATAGATAGTAGACAAGACATAAGACAGATTAGTTTAGAAAATTGTGAAAACCCAAAATAATAGAGAAAAGAAACCTCTGATTCTTAGCATGTGGGATGTAGCGATCATAATATAATTGGGAAGATTATAAAGTGTTTTGCCTTCCACAAGAGCCAGACTATATATACCTCATTATATTAGTGTTTTTTGAAAAGGAAGACCCCCAGAGAATGCTGATAGGGGAGAGTAGGTCATAAATGCCCTCATGGCAATTGCCCATCTCTACATTCCACATTAAACTCTTTGAGCATGCTCACAAGTCTAAAATACAAGCTATTGATTATTGTTGATTTTTTTTTGTTTTGTTTAGTTTTTTATTTCTTTTTTGGTTTTTGGGCCCAAACTGGTGATGCTCAGAAGTTACTCCTGGCTATGCCCTCAGAAATCTCTCCTGGCTTGGGAGACCATATGGGACACCAGGTGATCTAATTGCTGTTCGTCCTGGGCTAGCACAGTGCGAGGCAGATGCCTTACCTCTTGCACCTTCGGTCCAGCCATTTGTTTAGTTTTTGGCATGCCCAAACGTGTTCAGTTCTTACTTATGACTTTCTCAGGGACTGCTCCTGTCTCTGCACAGAGGTAACAATATGGAGTACTGGAGTTGAAACTAGGTCAATGTTTTGCAAAGCAAATGTTCTATCTTCACACACATTGTTAAACAAGCAAAACACAATATTAAAAATAAGTTCTATGTAGGCATCATGATACCAAATAGTATATTAGGAGCATAATAGATATGAAGAAATACTTGTTCATCAATGAAGGCACTATTGTTCAAGGAGACTATTATGAGGAGATCCTGTATACAGAGCTAGGAATAAGATCTGAACAGCACCAAGTGTGCCCATATTCCCAGAATGATAGTCTCATAAGTTTATACTATTTATCTAGAAAGGATTTGAAAGTACTTAAAACCTTCAATATGTGTATAGCAATAAGTTAAATGCCCACAGATGAATTGGATGCCCATAGGCAGTGCCCAAACGATGGTCTGTGATGGTTATAATCAAATACATATAATAGTGGTTGCTGGGGCCCAGGAGATAGCATGGAGGTAAGGCGTTTGCCTTTCATGCAAAAGGTCATCGGTTCGAATCCCGGTGCCCCATATGGTCCCCCGTGCCTGCCAGGAGCAATTCCTGAGCATGGAGCCAGGAGTAACCCCTGAGCACTGCCGGGTGTGACCCAAAAACCAAAAAAAAATTATACTGGTTGCTTTCATAAGATACTTTAGAACCACAATGTGTTTTGTTTCCTTCTTTGTTGTTTGCTTATTTTATTTGTTGTTTTTTGGCCACACCTAGTGACTCTCAGGGGTTGCTTCTGACTATGTGCTCAGAAATCGCTCCTGCCTTGAAGGACCATATGGGATGCAGGGGGATCGAACAGTGGTCAGTCCTAGGCTAATGCGGGCAAGACAGACACCTTACCGCTTTGTGCCACCGCCCTGGCCTTGAATTACAATGTGTTTTAATGACTGAAATTCACTAGAGGACTTAATATAAAATCATGATCACAGGAATTTAAATTTCAAACCCAAGGGTAGTTTAAGAGATTTAGAAACTTTCATCAACATTCAAAAAGACACCTTGCCTGATTGAAATTTCTGTAAACCAAACTAAAAGTTAAATCATGCAGATAGGTGAATGAAAATGCAAATTAAATTCACAATTTTGGAAGGTATTTTATGTCAAAGAATTCATTGAAAGCAAATGTAAATGAGCAAGAAGACAGAATATTTTGAGGAAATCAAGGAAATTATATTTGTAAATTTTTGTGTAACCTCCCTTGTCAATAGAAGTGAACCTCTACCTCTGCATAAACTAAACTTAATATTCTCTGAATAGCTAGTAAAGACTCCTATGAAACAGAAGTAGCATAAGTGAATTATGATTCTTTGTATTTTATATACATGCCACCTCATATTGCTCAATGACTTACAATAAGACTGAAGAATCAGCAGTTTTTAAATAAGGTACAGAAGATAATACCTGGGGCAGTGTAACTAATACTAAGTGAATTATTTTGAAAAATTACATAAAATGTCTGGAATTATGAGTGAAAATGAACCCTAATGACATTTAAATTAGAGTTAAAGAAATCTAATGCTGGAAAGAAATATTGATGGGCTTATTAAGGAGATCTTAGAGTTGATATATTATTTAAATGCTTTGAGAAGGCCTATAATAATTTGCTTGGTTGAATGACTTTAGGATTTCTATACAACCTATATTCAATACATTTGAAATGTCATCCTTTTTTGGGGGACTGCTGAGAAAATTCTTTTTAGGCATAGATAGGGACTTTTGGGATCAGCAGCAATTTTGAGATTCTTTTATAGTCTCATAAGGAAAGTTTCAAACTAGAAAAACAAAGACTGATTTGCTTCATCTAAAAACAGGCTTCAGGAAAAACTCCCATTTACAAATTTGGAGGCCAAGGAACATTCTGAAATATGCAAGATATAATAGCATAAGTCACTGTATTTATTTTATTTATTTATTTTTTTTTTTTGGTTTTTGGGTCACACCCGGCAGTGCTCAGGGGTTACTCCTGGCTCCATGCTCAGGAATTGCTCCTGGCAGGCACGGGGGACCATATGGGGCACCGGGATTCGAACCGATGACCTTTTGCATGAAAGGCAAACGCCTTACCTCCATGCTATCTCCCGGGCCCCAAGTTACTGTATTTTAAAACTTTTATAAATACAAAACTAGAAATATTGATATTTCTTTCGTAAATATTAACAAAATACCAACAAACTAATTGTTGAGCATTTTTAGCATAAATGATGCAAGGTTCTGAGAGTTTATCACATGAGGCTTTCCACCCATCCATTTGGTTTTGCACAGGAAGAGCTAGGTATGTTTATAAAGAGGATTTTAATTTAACAGATTAGGAGAAAAGGAAAAGTGAACATTTTAAAAGCTTCTCAAAACGATGTCTATATGCATATGTCTATGTATGGCTCCGTAAAGGGGGGGGTGGGTGCGTTTGACCTCGACAAATACTGTCATAACAAGTTAAGCCCCATGTTTATGTCTCTGTATGTCTCTAGAGCTGAGAGTTGCTGTTTCCTTCTTCACACCCCGCTTCGAAAAGTTATGCTTTGCAAAACGTGCTCATTGTAGCCATGAATCCAGTCAGCACTTCTGATTAAAAATCAGCTCAAATTATTTTATGTATTTTTGTTTTTCAGGTTAACTTTTTTTTAATAAAGATACTATTTACAGTCACGCAGGGGGGCATGAAAATGTTTTCTTCTTCCTAGGGGAGCATGACAGAAAATAATTGAGAAGCACTGGCTTACTATCAAAGTACAGTATGAAAATTAACTCTGTCATTGCTTTGAAGAAGAAAGCCTGATTTAAAAAATTACCATTACCTTAGCCAATTAATTAAAGTTTTGTTAACAAAAATAAGTCAGCTTAATAAAAATAAGTCAGGTTAATAGTATGAGTCTGTACTTGTTTGTTGAAAAATGACACATTACGAGATCTTCCTGACTTTTACCTATGAAAAGATAAAAATATACAAATCTAAATGAAGAAGTTTATAAAATATGTGACTGTATCTTGATTTAGTAACTTCATTGCAAGTTTTTTCACAAATTTCCTGTTTCTGTTCTCTTTTTTCTTTTATATTCTTTTTATTTTCTCTACTTTCCTTTTTATTTTCATTCCTTTATAATTCAGTCCTACTTTTCTGGAAACAAATGTATTATGATCAGCTACATCAACCGTGTGATATATGGTCTTTAAATAAAATGATTTACATAAAAATATTGAAATGCCAGTAAAAACAAATTTTAAAATCTCACATTCATAAGAATACAAAGTCATCAAGCTGATGTCATAATAAAATGCAATATGATTTCCTGGGTGGTTGACTAGACTAGCAATGAGAAAATACAGAGAAATCTTAGTTAAAAATGAATTTAGGTATTTTAAAGGCAGAAAGAAAAGAAAGAAAAACTAATGCATTAAATAGAAAATAGTAATATGATCATCACATTTAATTTATTTATGGAGTAATCAGTTTTATGCAAACAGATGAAATTTAGAATATTTATCAACAACCATATAGATTGATTTATCCTACTTATAAGATTGAACTCTTAATTATAAGATTGAATTTTATAAAAAAATATGAGGCAAGAATACTGTTAGGTTAAATTTGCATTGCATAAATTGACACCGGTTCAATATCTGGTATCCCAAATGGTTCCTCAAGTCCTACAGGATGTAATTCCCTGAGACAAGAGCCCAAGATTTACCCCTCATCACAACAGGATATGGCCCCAAATAATAAATATAACCAAAAAAAAACCACTTGAATATGAAGCTCAAATTAGAGTTTAAAAAAAAGAATGCAGATATAGTACTCTAATATAAAGAGTCTTGAGTGACTGTATTAATTTTATATATTAACAAGCATCTATTAGTATAACTACAGAGATCAGTCATGAACTTAGAGGGTAAAACCAAAAACTAAAGAATAATTCCCAATTGTATATTTTTTATTATAAGGCATAATAAACCAATCAGAATGTTTTCAGATTTTCTTATCAAATATTTCTCTTGGTACTTTTTCCATGACTCTTTTTTTTAATATCCTTGAAGGAAGCATAATAATTATCTTCCTTTGCCACCACCCGTTCTTGCCCCCAGGGTTTAGAGGGTTGCCAGTTATTGGTGGGTCACGAAGAGGATCTGACCTGAAAGAAAGAGACAGGACTCAAGTCTGCAATCTGATCAAGAGCCTTTATTAGAAGCAGATTCAAGGCTTATATAGCAAAAAACCCACAAGCCCAAAAGGGAGGGGAAGCAGGGTAATTTACATGTTTTTGCAAGAGAAATGAAACTTATCAGAATAGGAACTTAAGTCAAAAACAGGAACTTATACACTGGTAACCTATTAGTATATAGCTTTCTGCTTACTTAACTTTAACTTGGTACATCCTGTAGCTGTTTTTCTTATCTGTGGTTTCCTTATGGTTCATGAGAAACCGTCAGTTTGTATGAGGCAAATAGCCTCTACTTAATGTTTAGAAGGTCAGATTCCATTATGTCCTAGATCCTAGGCCAAGCAGCCTCCAACGTTCCTTTACTTCACCTCTGTGTGCTTCATGTTTGTGAGACTAATCAGGTTTTGGGTTCACAGGTGTTCAGATATGCAGGACTAGAACATAAAGAGATTTGTGTTCCTTGATCTTAGTGTAACATCATGGTATCATGCTTATTCAGGTAATACTAAAGAGATGAGAGGTTTGGAGAATTAGAGTGGCTTCAAAGTGTAGGTTTTATTTACTAAGAGATATTTTAATACATTGCTTTCCATTACTCAGGATAAAACTTGTAGCCAGCCTATAGGATTGGCTTCTGGTTATTCTCAGCTTCAGATGCATGCCCTACAACCCTGAATAAGAAGAAAGAAAATTAGTCATTAAAATTTTGTGGATGGGAAGTAGTGACACTTTTCAGTTAAGCAAAAGAGTAAACTTTTGAGGCAAAAATACATAACAAATATAAAGGTATAAAAATACCAGCTTTCTGAACATAAATATGCCCTAGGTGCTAGGTAAATTCTTTTGACAACAGATAATTAGAGATTCTAAAGAACTATTTCATCTTATTTTCTTTATTACTGGTGAAACAGCTACTAATACTTTGAAATTTTCATAGCTCAGCAATAGAGCTGTGTGTATTTTGCTTGCTTTGCCTGTGGCCAACCCAGGTTTCATTCCTGATATGCCATATAGTCTCCAGAGCCCATCAGAAGTGATCCCAGAGTGCATGTACAAGAGCAAGCCCTGAGCATTGCCATGGTCTAATAACAAAAATAATTTCTTAAAAAAGTTTTATAGCTGATCAAAAACAAAGTCAATAAGAAAATATGTTCTAGACTTGCAAAACTTAAAAGTGACTATATTATGTTTCTATCATAAGTCATATTATTGATGCTAGTATTAATATGCTCATCAATAAAACAGGAAGGAACATAGCTGGCTGGTAGCAGAGCAATTGCAAACATTCTCCTTTGCATTCCAAAATCTATGCTGATTCTAACCAATAGATCTCTTCTGATCCTACAAGTTTAAGTAGTGAATAAAATGGAAAAGGCAAGGAATCGTACTGCATAGAAATTTTTAAAGTCTGGCAGTCATCTCTGTTATTTTAGCATGGGAAATTGGTCTAAAAACTATTAGGCAGTTTTCTTATTTTGAAAGTTAAGAAAGCTGGGGCTTAGAAAAATAAAATTTGGCACTGTGAGAACTATAGTACAATGGCAGGACAATTCCCCTGTATGTCATTAACTTGTATTCAATCCCTGGTATCCCTGTCATATCCAGAGCCCTGCCAGAACCCATCCTTAGCACAGAGGAGTATAGAGCCAAGACTCAGTTCTGAGTACTGCTGGGTGTGACCTTAGGTAAACAAACAAAAAAAAAGTCATGCCTACACATGATTTGATTTCAGAACCGAGACTATTGTGTGGTGCTTCTCTTTATTGCTGTAGGGCTCACTGGATATTTAATTTGACATTTATTTTTGTATTGTTATGGTGTTTCAATTAACTTTTTCATGTCCCCTCTCAAACTGAGGTTGATATCCACTAGAAGGACTCTACCCATTTTCAGCATATTTTAATTTTTTAAATTCTTTTCTTATTCTTTACCCCCATTCTATTGCTTTTCTTTCCTTCAAACAAAATCACATAACTCGATTTATCTAACTTACCCTCTCAAATAGAGGGAGAAACAAGGGAGGGCACCAAGACCAAACAAATGTATGATTACTGATATTAAGCTAGACAAAGAGGGGACCACCTACTCTAGCAGCCTGGGGGAGGATGGTGGGGGATATGGGTTGCAGAAAGGGAACGGGGAAGGCGGGAGGACAAATTTGGTGGTGGGTATTCCCTGATTCAATGTTAATATGTACCTAAAATACTAATGTGAAAGATATGTAAGCCA
>PVKC010021305.1:0-18227 GCA_004027635.1 Crocidura indochinensis | reverse complement strand
CACACACTTTCTCCTTCCCCGTCACCTCCAATTTGCTCTGTGACTCAGGGTGCTTTTGTTTATTTATTTTATTTTATTTTTTAGTTTTAAGGCCACACCCAGCAGTGCTCAGGGGTTACTCTTGGTTCTGCGCTCAGAAATCACCCTGGCAGGCTGGGGGACCATATGGTATCGCTTCAGCCCCTGTTTATTTTTTTTTAATATAATTTGATGGAGGTACTGGGGTTTTCAGTACTGCTTATTAAACCTTTCCTGGGGCCGGACGGTGGCGCTGAAGGTAAGGTGCCTGCCTTGACTGCGCTACCTAGGACGAACCACGGTTCGATCCCCCGTTTTCCCATATGGTCCCCCAAGCCAGGAGCGACTTCTGAGCGCATAGCCAGGAGTAACCCCTGAGCATCACTAGGTGTGGCCCAAAAACAAAAACAAACAAACAAACAAACAAAAAAAACCCAAACAAACAAAAAATAAACCTTTCCTGCCTATTTAATTCCAACATAACCCCTATCACCTGAGAGCCTGCATCCCTTACCCATATCGGAGGAGGGGTCTTGCTTCTCCAGACCATGTAAACTCAGTTCTAAAGACACAGTCTCAGCTTTGTGTTTTTCCACATCCGGCAACACTCAGGAGTTACTTCTGGCTCTGCACTCAGAAATGCTCCTGGCAGACTCAGGGGACCATATGGGATGCTGGGAATTGAACCTGGTTCTGTCCATACAAGGCAAAAGCCCAACTGCTGTGCTATTGCTCCAGCCCTTAAGTCTCAGTTATGATGAGTTTGATCATTTGTTGTTCCCTCACTAAGTTTCTAAGTTTCTTTTTTTTCAAACCATATATGTGATATCTCTCCCTCTCTGACTCCTTTTCCTTTCTCTCTCTCTTTCTCTCTTTCTCTCTCTCCCTCTCTTTCTCTCTAAAGATGGTGACACACACCACATAGATGAATAGAGTTAATATCCTGAAATTTGAGGTAAGCAGGCTTGCTGCTACTGGCTGAATCTGGAGCTGAGTGAAGTCAGTGCAAAGGAGACAGTTGGATGCAGGCTAATGGCTCCAATGTGTGACAGAAAGAATCAGTAAGGGAGCCACCCATTAGTCAAAGGCAACAGAACAGGAGAGTTAGTCCATAGGACAGAACTTTATTGAGTGTATGGATGAGGGGGTGCATGGGAGGTATTTTTGTGATGCTGGGGGAGGGAAGTGGGTCATGAGTGTGGTATTGGAGCGATGCATGCACGAAACAACTATCATTGTCAGGAAAAATGACCCAATTGCATGCACAGTTGATCTTGAGGATTTTCTCTTCCTAACAACTTGGCAGGGATGCAGCCTTTCCAGAAAGTTAATGATGGCCGAATCTTGTGTGTTTTGTGTGTGTGTGTGTGTGTGTGTGTGTGTGTGTGTGTATAAATATCCTGTTCATCTGTTGTCTGTGTGAACTGTTCTAGAAATACATTAAAAAAATGCCACTTCTCATTTAACCATCCCTGCTGTCTCTTCTTTCATGCTTACATTAAACTCTCTTATAAAGGAACCCAATAAAACTGCACAGCCACAGGGGCCAATTTTGGCAAAAGAAGAATGTACCCAGAAGAGAACTGGTAGACATTTGTGGTGGGAGAAAAGGAAATGTAGACTCATAGGGAGAATTTGCATAAAAATTGGAAACACAAATGATTTTTTAGATGTAAACTTAAAAAGAAAGACAACACCAATTCAAGCAGTTCTCCAGGAAACTACTGAAATAAGGGAGGAGATGTGGGTTATTAGAGCAGCTGCAACTTAGGAAAACGGGTTCAAGCCCATTTCAACCTTGTTTTCCCATTCATTACATCTAGCTTCCTGTAGATGGCATTGCTTTGAGATGTGTTTCCCAAGCCACATTCTTCCATCTGTCTCTCTTGCCTCCTTCAAGGGCTAGAGCCATTTACCAGCCCTGGAAACTCAACTTGTGCAAATGCCAACTTAGAAATTGGAATGAACTTGCTGTACAATGTACTATAGTCTCTACACCCTATTTCAGGACAGAGTCATACATCACTTTCAAGTCTGCTACTTTGAGCTCTAATGTTCATAAAACCAGTGCTTTGGGATTTGGCTGCAGGCTAGAAGTGAGGGGAAAAGGAGGCTCTTTATGTTGGTATGGGACTGGCCTCAGACCATCCCAGATCAGTCAACTGGCATGGAGGACAAAATTCCACTGAGAAATAGAACTAGCAATTGAGGGGCTGGCAAGTCCAGCATTCCTAGGGCAGATCATTAGGATGAACATTCTGAAAGTCTAAGGCAGGCATTAATGTGGCGATCTACACAAGAAACTTAATTTTGCATTTTTGCTTCAGTGAATTGGATGAGGTCCTCCTTTCTTTCAAGTCACCTCATTGTAGGTGGCAACCACATCTATAGAATACATTAATCTAGACAGCACTGGTGGTGGGAATGGTTTTGATTCACTGTCACTCTGTACCTTAAATATAATGTGAAAATCTTGTAATTCACATTGGTCACAATAAAAAACTCACAAAAAACAATAAAATATTGAAGATTTAGAAATTAAAAAAAGAATACATTAATCCAGGCTTACATTTAATTGCATGATTGATTACAGCAACCTAGCCATATTGATCCAGGAGATCAACCATCATTATGGTCATGATAAACTTTCACTTGGTCAACAGGAATAACCTAAAAATGTCCTTTAATGTGCTAATTAGTCATGCATAGGCCCTTTGCAGTGAGATCTAGATGATATGGTTTGTTCTCTGATTTCTACATGGTGACCTGCTGATGGACTAAGAGAAAGTGTAGATGAGTCTATCATATTTTCCTTGTAGTGGATCTGACTAGATTCAAGTTATTGTAGATTGTGAGTAAGAATTGCACACCAACTACCACATTCTCTTCCTTCAAGCCTGTACTTAAAGTTTCCTAATCCCTTCTAGTTGCTGTTGTCCCATTGATTACACACTATGTAAATAAGAGTTCTTGAGATGACCAATCACATGTGTTGATTATTTGGCCCCTCCTTATCTTATCCTCCCTAATATTTTCACAACTCTTATTTCTTTAATATGGGATACATACTTGGACTCTAAAACAAAGCTTTATTATAGTTGTTGTTGTTGTTATTATTTTGGTTTGGGGGCCCCATCTGATGGTCTCAGGGCTTAACACCTGGCACTGAGATCCTGGTAGGCTCAGGGTCCCATTTGTCTTCAGGGTTTGAACATGCCCAGCCACATGCAAGGCAATGCCCTCTCCTTTGTGCTCTCTCTCTGGTCTCTTTATTATTATTATATATTTTTTCTTTATTATTATATTTTTAAATGGAAACTGCACAGAATAAATATCCTTACTCTCAGTTATTCATCTCCTTGCTTTTTTGATGTTGCTTCTGGAGATAAAGGTGTTGAGAAAGGCCTTTGAGAATGCATAATTTGTTTAGTTCTGGGAGATAATTAATTTAAAAGACTCCAGAATGAACAGCACTTCTGTAGGTCTGGGTTCTTTCCTTGTAGGTGATTTTTCCTGTTGGAATAAGGAGTTCAAGACATGCATAAAATTTTTTAATTTCACTCAATGTTTATTCCATGGGAAGTTTCACTGTGTTTATCTTTTCATAACAGGAATGATATTAAATGTAACTCGCTAAGCTTCTTTAGTTGGTTCAGTTATTTTAGATCTTTAAGCAATTATTGTGTTTAAACATACAGAATGTTTGTCATGAGAATGACTGTTACAAACATACACTACGAGAGACAGTAACACTAAACATACCCAGATTCTATCTCTTGATGAGTAAATACTGTCCCCACAAAAGTAGGCCTGCGCCAGTAGGACAGTAAGTAGGGTGTTTACTTATACATGATCCACCCAGGTTTGATTCCCAGTATCCTATGTGGTCCTCCAAGCTTACCATGAGTAATTCTTAAGAGCAAATCCAGGAGTAAGTGTTGATCATTGCAGGGAGTGACTCAACAGCAATAAATAAATAAAATTAAAAATAAAATTTATTTATTTTATAAATAAAATCAAGCGAATGTAATTTTCTTTTGTCAAGTGGATTTGAGAAAAAATTCTTTAGCAAAGATCCTGTCTTTTGGATAACTTGCATTTCATCAAATGTGGCTATAAAGTATGAGATCCTGGTCGGGTCACAACAACAGGACTGATACACATCCTTTGAGTATGGGAGGCTAACATTGGTTCCTGGATTCACCAAGTTTGGGGACAACAAGACTAGCCCCTGAGGTGTGGCCCCCAAAATCCTTCCCTATAAAGAACAAGAAAGAAGGAAGATAAAAACAAAAGTCTTAAAAATAGTTTCTACTGATGCAAACATTTTGAATACTTGCAGATTCTTTGCTGTTAAACAAAGCATCCAAATCCCATTACTGTGTCTAAAGAAGTAGAGGACAGCTTTATTATTCTGATTTTTAGAATAAAGTTACCTTGAGAGAATTTTGTTGCATTATTTGGGACTGAGGATCAAAGTCAAGGCTTCACTATTGAGACCTGTACTTTGAGTCCTCTTTCCTACCCGGAGAGAATTTTCAAAGAAAAAACAAAATCCAACAAAACACTGCTCTATTATTTGTTCCTGAAAGGAAAGCAGTACTGACCACATATCATGAGAATGGGAAATGACTTTTGTGTGCTTAATGCATATCCAGCAAAGAGACAGGGTTCCCAAGACAGCCGGCGGGACCAGAGAGGACAGTCCTGCTGGGTCTCCAGACATCTCCCTTCATCTTACCTTGAAAGGCTCAGGCTTTGTGGCCAGCTTCTCAGGGAGGTCCTTTCCCTCCTGACTGAGGATTGCATGTACAGGCAAATTCTGGGGTTTGTACCACTTGCCATCAATCACTTTCTTAGGAACTTGTACTGAAAGGTCTTCTTAAAGCACCGTTGGATACTGAAGATGCAAACTGTGGAGCTTATGACTTAGTGCCTGGGTGGTCTCTGGAGGTAGAACATAGGTGAGATGTGTCCTCATGTAGGGCAGAGGAGGGATAATTCTTGAGGGGCTTGGACTGGCTCTGCACTCAGGAATTACTCCTGGTGGTGCTTGGAGGATCATATGGGATGTTGGGATCAAACCCAGGTTGGCCTTAGGTAAGGCAAGTGCCTTCCCCCTTTTCCCTCAAATTTCCCTCATTTCAGCCCTAAGAGAAAATGACTTTTGAAAAATGCTGAAAATACCTAGGACGGACCGCGGTTCGATCCCCCGGTTTCCCATATGGTCCCCCAAGTCAGGAGCGACTTCTGAGCGCATAGCCAGGAGTAACCCCTGAGTGTCACTGTGTGTGCCCCTCCCCCCCCAAAAAAGAAAAATGCTGAAAATAAGTCCCAGAAATTTTCTTCTGTTCTCTCTCTTTGAGCACAGATACTTGGCCTCATGGTATACTAGGCAAACCAATCTTATGAAAGGCACTGGCTTTTTGTTTTGCAAGACCACATAAAAATTAGAGCTGAAAATCTGGCATTCAGGATCCAGAGAGATAGTACAGCAGGTAGCGTGCTTGCCTGCAAACCCTCAAACTTGTGTTGGATTCCTGGAACCCTAAATGGTCTCCAATCATTGACAGTAGTGATCCCTGAGCACCGAGTCAGGAGTAAGCCTGAGCACCACTGGGTGTAGTCCCCAAGCAACAAAAACAAACAAAACACATACCCCAAACAACCCACAACCCAGTGGTAGGTGGTGAAACCTCATTTGCTGTCAGTAGCATCTAAACTTACTGTAATGGATTGATTTTAAGTTGTGGCTTTAGAACTCCACTGAATCCAAGAAGGTGGAGCTCATTTACAAATGAAAATGCAGCAGGAATTTGTTAGTTGTTAGTTGTGACTTGTGATATTCCTGGTCCAGTCTGTCCTATCTTACTCTCTGTCTTGTCCTACTATACATCTTGTCTTACCCTATTCTGTCCTATGCTCTCCTATGCTGTCTTGTTCTACCCTACCTTATCTACCTCATGTTGGTACCTTACATTATCTACCCTACCTATTCTGTACTACTCTACCCTACCTACCCTATACTACTCAATCCTACTTATCCCACCCAAAACTACTCTAACTGCTCTACCTATCCCCCTCACCCTACCATACTACCCCACCCAACCCTACTCATCTACCCTACCCTATCCTATCTATGGATCTGTCTTGTCCTTTTCTCTCCTCATATCAACTCTGCTTGTTATACTAATCACGTTAATTTTTTGACTCTCTAATGTTTTGTAGAAACACTGAATCTATTTCTGGAAGATGGAGTCAGTGCAGGTGCATTTTCATGGGTGTGGGCTCCTGAGAGGAGAGTAATTGACTGGCATTTGGCAACAGGCCCACTTGCTCCCCATGGGAGAGATGTAGAGTCAGAAGAGTAAAGATGTGCTTTTGCAATATGGAGATTCCTCCAAAAACTGGAAATTGAGCTCCCATACAATCCAGCTATACCATTCCTAGGGATATACCCTAGGAACATAAAAATACAATACAAAAATCCCTTCCTCATACCTATATTCATTGCAGTGCTATTTACAATAGCCAGACTCTGGAAACAACCAAGATGACCTTAAACAGATGAATGGCTAAAGAAACTGTGGTACATATACACAATGGAATATTATGCAGCCATCAGGAGAGATGAAGTCGTGAAATTTTCTTATACATGGATGTACATGGAATCTATTATGCTGAGTGAAATAAGTCAGAGGGAGAGAGAAAAACACAGAATAGTCTCAATCATCTATGATTTTTAAGAAAAATAAGAGACTTTTTGCAGTTATTTTCAGAGACAAAAGAGAGAAGGGCTGAAAGGTCCAATTCACTACATGAAGCTCACCACAAAGAATGATGAGTGTTGTTAGAGAAATAACTACATTGAGAACTATCATAACAATGTGAATGAACTAGGGAAGTAGAAGCCTGTCTAGAGTACAGGTTGGGGGAATTATGGGGAGGAGGGAGATCTGGAACATTGGTGATGGGAATGTTGCACTGGTGAAGGGGGTGTGTTCTTTGCATGACTGAAATCCAATTACAATCATATTTGTAATCAAGCTGTTTAAATAAAGGTATACAAAAAATAACTATAAACAAGGAACAGTATATTATTTTTCTTGTTTGTTTTCATTTTGGAACCATACCTCACAATGTTCAGGGGTTACTTTTGGCTCTGCATGCAGGAATAACTCTTAGCAGTACTCTGGGAACCACATGGGGTTCTGGGAATCGAACTTGGGTTGGCTGTGTGCAAGGAAAGTGCCTTAACTGCTGTACAATCACTCTGACCCTAGGACCAGTGTCTTTTTTTTTTTTTTACCATAGGTCCCACATTTAACTTTTCTTTCCCTGAAGCAAGGTCAGAAAGAATAAACTCAGAGTCTGTCCAAACCGGTCGGTTCTGCACAGAGAAATCTCCTTCAACTCTCACTTCTCTTTAAGCTCATGGAAAACCCAAGACACTGCCCACAGAACTTCAACTGAGCAAACTAATCTGTGATCTGGGTTGGTTTCTTTTCCTTTTCTCTTTTGGATCAATGTCTGATGTGGCATTCATTTGTACTCTGTTGTCAACACTGGTTCTAGAAGTCCTTAGAAAGGAATGTCAGTCATGGCTGCTCGCCCTGCCATGTTACTGGGTTCCTTTGGGCTTTCCAAAGCCCGTTTCAGAGGGAGGTGACTGGGTTCAGAGCTGTGTTTATTTGGGTTTTCCAGTGTCTGCCCTTCATTCTGAAAGGCTGTCAACCGAAGGTTCTGACCACAAAGATTTAGCACCATGTTTTTAAGAAATGCAAGTCAAGATTGGGGTTAATGAGAGTTAAACCTCTCTCAATGTCCCTGTAGGTCTTCTGTACAGACGCTTGTTTTGCAACTGTCTCTGGCCTGGATAAGCCAGGTCTTTGCAGCTAGACCAGAGGAAAAACAGCTCAGGGCATCGTGTGGCTGTCAGCAGCAGCAGCAGCAGTCCAGCTCTGTTTTCTACCAGACGAACCTCTCCTTAGCCCCCCTTGGACGTTTTGTCTGTGTTTGACATGTTGAATCATCCCAGCAAGGGGAATATTGTTTTTCTTGAAGGGACTGGGTGAGTGTCTCCAACCTACTGGTCTGGAAAAGTCCCAGACACCCCCTTCTTCTTTGCTCCTGGCTTAGGAAAATGTGATTGTGCAGGCCCTCTCTGGGCTGTACCTTGAGAACAGAGACTGTGCATCCCCCAATCTGGAGAAGTATTTGGAAGATTCAGTCTGGAGATTGGGGCACATGGAACAGAGCCTGGGTCCCTAGGCACTTTTTAATAAATATATATATTTATGTTTTTAATAAATATATATATATATATGTTTGTGTGTGTGTATGTGTGTGCGTGCACGCGTGCTCGAACACACTAGGGCTTTAGCTCCTTCTGAGAGAATCTGTAGAATGCAGGATCATCTTTGGGGAAAAATGTGCATCACATCTTTGGGTGAGAAGAGCCTTATAATCAGTATTCAGTGATCTGGGGAGCTCTGTGACAATGCTTAGACAACTGTGTAGATTGGTAGATGCTCAAAGAGGTGATGTGGGGTACTGCTTGGGTCACCATGGTCACATACCTGGCAGAAATAGAAAATTTTTATTAATATTTTTATTTAAACACCTTGTTTACAAATATGATTTTAGTGGGGTTTCAGTCATGTAAGGAACACCCCCCTTCACCAGTGCAACATTTCCATCATCAATATCCCAAATCTTCCTAATTACCACCCCACCCCTGCCTGTACTCTAGACAGGCTTTCTACTTCCCTCGTTTATTCACATTGTTATGATAGTTCTCAGTGTAGTTATTTCTCTAACTGCACTCATCACTCTCTGTGGTGAGCTTCATGTCATGAGCTGGACCTTCCAGACCTCCTCTCTTTGTCTTCGAGAATTATTGCAAAAATGTCTTCTATTTTTCTTAAAATCCATAGATGAGTGAGATTGTTCTGTGTCTATCTCTCTATGACTTATTTCACTGAGCATAATAGATTCCATGTACATTCATGCATAGGAAAATTTCATGACTTCATCTCTCTTGATAGCTGCATAATATTCCATTGTGTATATATACCACAGTTTCTTTAGCTATTCATCTGTTGAAGAACATCTTGGTTATTTCCAGAGACTGGCTATTGTAAATAGCATTGTAACGAATATAGGTGTGAGGAAGGGATTTTTGTATTGTAATTTTGTGTTCCTACGGTATATCCCTAGAAGTAGTATAGCTGGATTGTATGGGAGCTCAATTTCCAGTTTTTAAGGGTCCGGGAGATAGCATGGAGGTAAGGTGTTTGCCTTTCATGCAAATGGTCATCGGTTCAAATCTCGGTGCCCCATATGGTCCCTCGTGACTGCCAGGAGCAATTTCTGAGCATGGAGCCAGGAGTAACCCCTGAGCACAGCCGGTTGTGACCCCCCCCAAAAAAAATCCAGTTTTTGGAGGAACCCATAAAGGTTGGACTAACTGTCATTCCCACCAGCAATGAATAAAAGAAAAGAAATTAAAATTGTGTCACTGACCATTGAGTTATCTCCTTGGCCCTGAAATGGGGAGAATTTAATAAATTCAGCTTTACCTAGAATAAAGCACAGGTGGAATCAAAGTATGATAGTTTAATGTCATCTATTTATTCTTCTTTTGGAGAGGCACTGTGATGGTATGGGGTATTGAGCCCAACCAAGTCTCATGCATGCAAGAGAGGGGGTATATCTTCATGTCATTCTATAATAAAATCAAAATGAAATTATTTCCACATAACCTTAGACTCTCAGAAACTTACCAAGCCAGTATAAGAATCCAGCCAGTAATTCCAATGATGTCTTACTAAAGTAATAGCAAAGCCAGCTAACTGGTAGGATTTAATTCTTGGACATTTTGCAAACTCATATAATCACCATTAAGGTTCAAAATTTTTCCAGATGGGACTCGGGGAGAGCTTTGGTGGTCGAGTCTTGCAGTGATGAAGCCATTACCTTGATTTCCAGCACATCCTGCAAGCTAAGTGAATTCCAGTGCCACTTCCATTTAGAAACCCCAGCACCACAACAAAATATACACTTTCTCATGTACCACAACCAAATCTGTGTGAGCGTATAACCAACTGTGTGTGCATCTCCAGTCACTGAAACAATAACAAAGGGAAGGAAGGGAAAAATAAAATCAAAATAAATAAATGTTAAAAAAAGGAGCTATTCCAAAACCACCAAGATGCCTCTTTATAATCACCTCCCCTCCTCTGCACCATTTCTACCTTCTAGCAACCACTAATCTTTTCTCCCTCTTTATAATTTTTGTCATTTTGAGAATGTAGTGTAAATGGAATTATATGTTATACGACCTCTTGAAATTAGCTTTTAAAAAAAGAGAGAGACTTTACAATGCCTCTCTTCTTAGAGTTGGGTCATGCTTTTATGATCTTCCCAGACAATATTTCTTTCTCTCCTTTTTTTGTTTCTCTCTTGCTGATTTCAATATTATTGTCTATGAACTGAGTTTTTAGAAGACTGACTTTGATGTGTTTCGTGGGTTTCTTTGGTTGATCTTATTTAGAGTTCTTTTAGCTCCTTGGTTCTGTAGGTTTAGATCTTTTGCCTAACTTGGAAAAATTTTTTGGTCTTTTTTGTCTTGAGTTACTTCCTCAGATTACCTTCTCTCCTCTGGATCTTGGATCACATAAATATCTCATCATCTATTATAGTGAAACAGGTCCTTGAGTCTCAGGTTTTATCTCCTGTTTGCAATTTTTGGGCCTCAATGTCATGTAATAATTATTACGATCATATAAGGAAAATAGTTCACAACTTCTATCATTCTTCTGGCAAGGTCATCTGTTAAGGTTTTGCTTGAGTCATTGAATATATTCAGTTCTTTAAGTTTTGTTCTTCGTTAGATCTTCATTAGCTTAGTGAGCATTTCTGATTTTTTTTCTTCACATGTCTCAAAAAATCTTCCTTGTGATGTCTACTTTCAGTCTTCCCCCAGACAATTCCAACAGTGATACAAGCATGATGTTGGGATGTTGGCATCTGTTGACTGTGTTTTCACTTTTTTTCTTAGCTTTTGGGCCATATGTAGTGGTGCTCAGAGGTTACCCCTGACTCTGCACTCAGAAATCATTCCTGGCAAGCTTGAGGGTAACATATAAGATGCTAAGAAGTGAATCCAGGTCAGCTGTGTGCAAGACAAATGCCCTACCCACTGTGCTATCGCTCCACCCCCTGACTGTGTTTTCTCGTTCAATTCAGTTCTTCCTGTTTCTTGATGTCATAGATGTTATATGATGAATGATATTGAGCCCAGATATTTGGGGGTATTATAAATCTCTTATCATGTGACTTATTTTGGCTTAAATTGGGGGTACCACCAAGTTACTGCTAGGTGTTGGTTAAAGTCCAGGTTCCCCATGTGGGTTCCTAAACATTGCAAAAGGGTGTTTCAATCATGTCAGGTGAGGTAGGTTTCTAGCAGGACTCATTAGTGAGACAAGAGATACCTGTATGTCCCCATAAAGTCTACATCATCACAGTAGGGCTGAATTCCTTATGGAAAGGTGAAATCACACCATTTTCATGGTGCTGGGATGAGGCAGGGCAGTTTCTGTGTAAGTATTTTTGGTCTTGTTGAGTTGTTCCTATTCGGTTCTTCTAGTAGGGGAAGTGGGCTTTGGTTGGCTCTTCGGATATGTGTTGTTGTCATTTTGAGTTGCTGACTCATAGAGGGTCTGTGTTCTCTTAGACCTCCTAGAAGCTAAGTATGCAGTCAGCCTATTGAGATATTATTCCTGGGGCCCGGGAGATAGCATGGAGGTAAGGCGTTTGCCTTTCATGCAAATGATCATCGGTTCGAATCCTGGTGCCCCATATGGTCCCCCATGCCTGTCAGGAGCAATTTCTGAGCATGGAGCCAGGAGTAACCCCTGAGCACTGCCGGGTGTGACCCAAAAACAAAAAAAAAAACAAAAAAAAAGAGATATCTTTCCTGCCTAGAACTTCCATCTGTTTTTCTTCCTTCCTTTGTTCCTTCCTTCCTTCCCTCCTGCCTTCCTTCTTTTCTTTCAGCCCTCCTGCCTTCCTTACCTCCTAGGACTAGATCAATAGGTGCCATCAGGTAGTTTCCAAAACCAAAATGAGTGATAGAATGAATGAATGAATGAATGAATAAGTGAATAAAATAGTTCACAATGAATTGAATTTGGATTAATTTCATGTCTTTGTAGTTGAAGTTGACAAAATTGACTTATTTGTACCTTCATGTTTGAAGTAGTTGTCAAACGGGGCCGGAGAGATACCATGAAGGTAAGGCACTTGCCTTGCGTGCAGAAGGACGGTGGTTCGAATCCCGGCACCCCATATGATCCCCCGAGACTGCCAGGGGCGATTTCTGAGCATAGAGCCAGGAGTGGCCCCTGAGCGCTGCCGGGTGTGACCCCCCCAAAAAAAAACCCAAAAAAACAAACAACAACAACAACAACAACAAAGAAATGGTTGCCAAAAAATTCTTCATCCTTCCTGCACCCATTCCCCATTGCACAGCTCATGTCTTTCCACATCATTGTGCTATTTTTATCCTGCCAATCTATTGAAAGAGAAAAGCATGAACAGAAAGGCCCAAAGAAAGGACTGGCACTGGAGTAACGGCAGTGGTGAATGAATTATCATTTTGTTCCCCTGCTGAATTGTTCTGTCCTTTGACTCATACACTTAAGACACTTAAGATCAAGGAACACCTTGATCTTGTTTCTGTTGTACTTTTTCTTCACCCCAAAGAGATTGGTGCATTAACAGAGAAAGTGAAAGGCCCAGTTTCTTGTGCCAAGGGAAAGCTAGTTTGAAGACTTGGAATTTCACTTTTAGGACTAAAGCAATACTAGCTTTGTCATGTCCTAGTCATTGACTCAGGCTTTTCTGACTGAATCCCAGAAACTGAGTGGATTTGAGAAGAAATCTTTCTAAAGGTTTTTTTTTTTTTTTTTTTTTTTTTTTTTTTTTTTTTTTTTTTTTTTTTTTTTTTTTTTTGAGCAGGTAAGTTCACAACATTGTCTGGCCAACTGAGTTCCAGTTGCTTCCTGCTAACCTTTAATTGTCAACCTTTTTTAATGTGTCCCTCATATTAAGGTTGGGGTGTATGGAGGGGCCACCAATCTCATTTCCCTCTACTTTCTTTTTGTTGTTTTTGATCCACACCTGGTGGTACTCAGGAACTACTCCTGGCTTCGTCCTCAGGGATGACCCCTAGTGGTGTTTGGGATTGATCTAGGGTCTATTGTAAGCAAACCAAAGACCTCACCTGCTGGACTGTTGCTCTGGCTTTCATGGCTCTTCATACTGGCACATTCATTCTATTTGTGAGGATTTCATTATCATGACCAAAATACCTCCCACAGCAACTCCCTTTAAACTCTTTCATATTGGGGATTAGGTGTCAATATACAAGTTTAGACAGACACAAATATTCAGTCGAGAGAAAACTCCTCTATGATATGAGAGGTTCAGAGATTTCTGAGAGTTTTCTGGGAAGTGGAAATGTGGCTTTATGGGACAAGGTACTGTTCAGCCCACTTATCAAAACATGGTGCTTTCACAATGGAGTTGAAAGATCTACCAAAACCATATTACATCCCTGCTATCTTGCTATTATTCAGGATAAGATTAAGATTTTCTGTGTGTGTGTGTGTGTGTGTGTGTGCATGCGCATGTGCGTGCATGCGTGTGTGTGTGTGTGTGTGTGTGTGTTATTTGATATTTGGTTTGATTTGGGGGCCACACTCCTGACTCAGAGATTACTCCTGGTGGAATTAGGGGGGAACATATGGCTACCTGGGATTGAACCTGGGTCTACTTATCATACTTCTCTCTGACTCCCAAGACTTACTCATTTATTTTTTTTTAACGATTTTCTATTTCTTAGTAAGACCAATATTTTATTATTAATAATAATAATTATTATTATTGGGGATGTGATAAGGGCTTACTCCTGACTGTGCTCAAGGACCATTCTTGGCAGTGTTCAGGCAATCAACTGTCATAGTCGATTGTCATAGAGATCCAAGTGGGGTCAGTTGTGTGCAAAGCAAGCACCTGTACTTCTTCAGTCTCAAGCCCAAACTTCTTATATTTGACCAAAGTTTTTTCTTCATAATGTATTGGTTTTCTTTATGCCCTTAGTAGTGTGAGATGAGATACAGATTGTTTTCCATATTGGTAGTCACTTAATGTATTTATATATATGCAAAAATAATTATTAAGTTGTGACTCTAACTTTTTCAAGGTATCTAAGTTTAAACTTATCTCCTCTATCTACAAATTCTCAGTATTAGATCATGTAATGTCCTGAGACTCAGACCCAAATCACCTTTTCCAGATGATTTGTAGGTTGGTTCCAGAGCAGGAAGAGACATTTTTAAATGGAGTGTTCCATTATGGGTAGGTTATCTTACTTTGTCCTTGAGTTATATTGGGGAAAGTTTCAGTTATTTTCCAGAGCAAAGACCTTGAAGAGAAAAGCATGGTACTCAAGGAATAGTGAGGGAAGCAGCTATGACTGAGAGATAGATAGATAGATGTATAGATAGATAGATAGATAGATAGATAGATAGATAGATAGAGATGTTGGAGGAGAGGAAGAGTTCCTGGGAAAAAAACCAAGGAAACCATGACACAAAGAATCAAAGTAGTTAGTACAGAAGTTTGGTATTAAAGCCTGTTATGTGAGGATGCACTTAATATCACTTATACATGGCCGGTGCTGTACTACCTCCTAATTCTTAATTACAGTTTAGCACATTTATTGAAAATGCCAAATCTTTGTTTGCTTTTACCTTTAGTTAAACTCAGAGTTTAACCCCACTCTAACAAAAATACCCAAACTTTTTTTCCAATCTTCCCTGGGTAGTGACATTTTTTTAATAGAATTTACTGCTAAGCCTAAATACAAACATGGCAAATAATAATTCATAAGTTATCTCTCAATTATAACCTAAAATTCCCAGAATGTTACAAGTGGGATAAAGAAGAAAGAAATGAAAATCTATTGATGAAGTCATTGAGTCAAGATATGGTCACGTGACTGAGCTGTAGGCAATAGACTGAGTGAAAGTAAAAGATGCCACTTCCTGTTGGTCATAAAAGTCCACAAGCACTTTCCCTTTGAAAGTCAATACCCTTGCTAGGCTCTATATGAAGAGGATGGAGCAAGGAGCAAGGAGGTGTGTGGATCTCTGTTTGCAGAGAAGGAGAATTTTGTTGTACAGAAAAGTCTACTTTAGAGTTTACTACAGTAGGAGCAAAGCGAGACCTCATTTATAGAGTATCTTTGCAATCATTCAGGTTTATTTTTTTGTTTGATTTTTGTTTTGGTTTCGGACTCACATCTTGTGGTGTACCTGACAGTAACTTTCAGCTAGGCTGGGCTGCTCCCAAAATCCTCTGCTTTGATCTTTGCCCAACACTCATGGCTTTTCTCTGCGCTTTCTTTTTTTTTTTATTTCACTAGCACTCAAGTGGGTTCAAATTGTGAATTCCTTGGGGACCAGAATCAAAGCTTTTTCTTGTATTACTTGTGGCATCTAAAACAGTTTAATGTATTGTGCAGGTACAGAGCAAATATTTACGTGTTAGTTTTTTATTAAAAATTATCAAGGCACAGTGATTTACAAAGTTGTTCATAATAGAATTTCAGGCATACAATGTTCCAGTGCAAATGTTTACTTATAATTTTTTTTAAATGTTGGAAATTGAGTCCAGTATCTCAAACACATAAAGTACACGATTCACCTTTGCATTCCATTCCCAGCCCACACTGTTTATGACATGATGACTAAGCTTCCGTTGGCTTTCCTTGTGCCTATCTCAACACATTCTCACTCCTTATTAAGTCCTCCTATGAAATGGCATCCCATGTAGATGTAAGTTGAATAAAGCTTCTGTGTGTCATGGATTTGCAATGGAGAGCCAATATATAAAACCAGCAGGTTAGCATGGGCAAATGTTCAACTGTCACTAAGTAATACCCACCAATCCTTTCTGGTTTTGATAAAGTGATTTAATGGGATTGGTGGCGTCATGGGGGTAGAAACATCATGGATCCCCAGATTATCCTTTTCAGATGTTCTTTATAGAAAGAGGCCTAAATATTTTTGTATGTCTGCAATGACTCTCAGGGGTGCTCTTTAAGTAGTTCACAAATGGGTGCCAAACTAGAGTTAGTACGGCAAATAAGGGGACTTGCCTTGCCTGCAGCTGGCTTGGGTCCTACTCAACCCACTGCATGTTTCCACAGACCAGCAAGGAGTGAGCTCTGAGCACAGAGCTAGGCATAAGCCTTGAATACAGCTGAGTATGATCAAACAAGCAAAAAAAAAAAACAAAAAAAACAAAAAAAACCCCACAGATGAGTGCCAACAAACATTATAATATGCTCAGAATTTAAAATAAATTTAAAATTAATTATTTTGGGGGAGGGCCACACCCAGAGGCTCTCAGGGGTTACTCTTGGCTCTATGCTCAGAAATTACTCCTGGCATCATATGGGATGCCAGCAATTGAACCTGACTGACCGTGTGCAAGGAAAAAGTTCTCCCCACTCTGCTATCGTTCCAACTTCAAGAGCGTTTTCTTTTTTTTTTGGAAAGGTAGTCTCCTGCATCGCTTTGTTCCCTTAATTACATTTTTAACTCATTTAACATTTTTTTCTTTATACATATGTGAGTATATATATTTTTTGTCTCGTTTCTGTTTTCTTCTCTTCCCACCCCCAAATGCACCAGCAATATAATGTAGCACCATTTCTTCCTGCAAAGGCATACTAATAAAAGGGGGGAAGTTTTACATATAGAAACAAGCTCTTCTCTACTATAGATAAAAAAGAAAGAGAAACATCACAATACAGAAAGGAAAATTAAACCAAAAAAATCCAGAGTGTTTTTTAAAGGGGAATTACAAAGCAACCAACTCATAGCATCTTTGTGAGAACTGCATGAAATAGCAGGAAATATGTCTATGTTTACAAAGTCATCAGAAACTTCCATGTAACTCTTGAAAACTTGAAAACATGTTTATTACAGAACTTAAGGTTTAATAACTTTTAAGGTTTAAGGTTTAAGGTTTAATAACATGTGTATGTTATTGATGGAAAGATAACATACATGCAACTCAAAGCCTTGCTGTGTAGGTGGTTGATGGTAAGTATGATCCTGTAGTAATTTTTGGATTACCATCTGCAGATGACACTTCTGTACTTATTAAAGGAGGATTTAGGGGCCAAAGGGAGAGCACAAAGGGCTGAGGTGATCCTTAGCATGTGAGAGGCCCAGGTTTGATGCCCCTAAGTACGAAACCAGGAGCAACCTCCAGAGCTTCTGGAGATCAAAAAAGGTGTGATTGCCTTTGAGAGTCACATCCAAGTCTAGATCTTCATTGAATGAACAAGACGTTACATAATATTTGTACAGATTTTATATTTTTACAGCTAATGGCTCATAATGATTAGAAATTGCTAATACAGAAGTGAAGTGGGGGTATAAGATTCCTCAGGAGCCGGGGCAATAGCCCAGCAATAGGGTGTTTGCCTTGCATGCAAATGACCTGGGAAGGACCCGGGTTTGATTCCCTGCATCCTATATGGTCTCCAGGCTGCCAGGAGCTATTTCTGAGCACTTAGTCAGGAGTAACCCCTGAGTGACACCTGGTGTGGCCCCCCCAAATTCCAAACAAACAAACAAACAAAAGATGCATTAGGATTTTCATCTTACCTCTCAATGTATGTACAAACCTGACCTGTTCATCTGTTCATGTTTTATGAGTGGGAATAATACATTGGAAGAAAAATTAGGTCATACCTGGCTGTTCTTTGGATTTTCTCTTGGCTCTATTCTCAGGGATCACTATTGGAAGGACTTGGGAGACCATATGGGGTACCAAGAATTGAACTGGGGTTGGCCATGTGCAAGTTAAGCACCGTACTCACTGTACTACCTTTCCAGCCCCAAGAGCAATACTTTTTAATCACTGAAAACTTATTAAAGTATGACACTGACCCTGCTGTCCCTGAAAGAAAATCATGGCAGTACTATTAGAAGCAAGACTTTCATCTTCCATATAGGATTCCCCTTTGAACACACACTGTAATGCAAAAGTTCAAAAAGTTTCTATGACTTCTTTTTTTTTCCCTTTTTTTTTTTTTGGTTTTTGGGTCACACCTGGCAGTG